>KQ464128.1:1252-44838 GCA_001304625.1 Trametes sp. AH28-2
CAAGTACTCTGGACCGGGCTTTATTGGCTCGGCGTACTCGTGGGATGGTGGGGGGTTGGTAGTCTCTGCCCCCACCAGGCGCCCAAGGCCCGAACCTTGGGTCGCCGTACGCGACTAGATAAGATACAGGCATGCAATCTAATCTATGGGCGCTTACGCGCCCCATGTCTCGTTGCACGCCGCAGGCGTTACCTCCAGGAGACACTAAGTCTCCCGCACGGCGGTCGTGCTAAGGATCCACCTGGGATCCTTACACTCCAACACCCTATCCGACTACCTGGAGGGCGCCTCGACCCCGCCGTACCCGGACTTCCCGCAGGAGTCGGACTTCGCAGGACAGCACGATCAGTTCCTGGAGCAGCTCAACGCCCTGGCTCCTCACTCCCAGGAGAACAGCGAGGCGGGTCCGTCGGCGACGTCAAACGAGTCGGCCATCCTCGACTTCGCCACCTCCGCGACCGCCGCTGGCTCGACTCTGGCTGCCGCCCCGAACACCGCGGCTGCACCCGTCGAGACCGGGGCCCCTCCTGCCGTCACCACGACCCAAACTACGACGCCTGTCCCGGCGGCTACCACCACTCTCGACGCTCCGGCGGCTGCTGGTCCTGCGGGCCTCGATGCTCCTGCCACTACGACGGCCGAGCCGACGAACACCGTTCCGACCACCGTTGCCGCCACGGGTCCTTCCGCGACCAACACTAATGGAGACCACGACGTCTCGATGGACGACTCGGACAACCTTATCGATTACGACGGACCGTAGAGTATCGTAGTACGATACTCGGAGGGCGTATGTAACGCCTCGCTCGCTCCTTTACTTTACTTACTCGCTCGTCTCTTATTAACTCTCCTTTTCCTTCCTTCTTTGGCAACTCCTGAGTCAGTCGTTCATTACTCATCCTTTCCTACGATCCCGTGACCTTCCTTCAAGTATATAAGACCCCGACGTTTGTAGGGCGATGCCCCAGTGTTCTCGCAATCAACAGACTTCAGTCCTGTCTGTCGACGCCTGAACCTCTCTCGTGTCGCACCACCGACTCTCTCAGAGCCGCGAGCGCGACAGGCTCGTGACGCTGAGGTTGTGGCCGCCACTGTTTGGGCGCCAGAATCAACGTATGTTGCAACTACCACACGTACTCAGAAGTATCACGTTCGGCGATTGGCGATTGTGAAGACGCTATTATCTTCCGACTTCCGACATACCGCTCATTCACTTCTGAATCCTTGGCATATCGCCTCCGCCGCACGATAGGTGAGTGGCGACGACGACATTAGTGCCTCCCCAGGTTGCAACTCCCCGCTCATCCAAATTTGTCCCGCTTTGGGGTAGTCGTCTGGCCTCGTACGGCTTCTATTTCCCATCCAATAGGTCGTGGCAATCCAGGGGCACAAGCCGCCACCCTTCCTCCCCTACGCTACTGGGTGAGTTTTGTCCTAGTGCTGCCTGTTGCCCCTTCGCCCCTTGTTTCCTCCACCACACCCATCCAGCCGTGGCAAAACCCACTGATATGTCCCCCGCCACGGACAGGCGAGCGCATAAATACCCAGTCGACATGGAGGGTCACAGCAGTTCGTATCCCACTTCCCACTTCCCATCTCACAGAACATACCATGTCTGACGTACCGATTCCTCCGGTTACTCCGGTCAAATTAGGTGCCTCCCAGTTGTCCAATCATAACTCGGGCCAAATCCAGAGCACCGATTTTCGCAAAGGGCTATTGGGGGAGCTGCAGGACACCGTCATCTATGACAGCCCGGCAGTTGAAGAGATGATATTCGTGCCTCGTCTGCACTCTGGCCCTGCGGGTTCCAACAACCTCACTTGCGACACCGGCCTCATGAACACCTTCGTGAAGCGCATCAAGAAGGACTGCCAGCGGGATTTCGAAAAAGTGCAAGATCTTGCCGAACGCGCCACGCCCAAAGGTCTGGATCCCGCGCAGAAGAGGGAACTTCTGCTCTATAAGCCATTGGTACGTCCTCTCATTGCAGCCCGAACCATACCACCTTCTGACATTGACGTGCCCATGATAGAGTAACATACTGCAACGCGTAGAGGAACTATGCGTGGAATCCTCCCAGGCTATCGGTAGGCCATACTACCGAAAGCTCATCTGCAACAGCGAGAAGGCGCTGAAAACCGAGGATACCTCGAGTGCGGATGATTTCTCCATAAAGCCCGACTTCCCCCTTGTGGAGGTGCGGCGATCAGAAGGAACTCTCGCGATCGAACACGCGCCCCGGCCGGACGAGGATATCTACTGGCGGCGATGCCCAGCCTTTCTCGAAGTCAAGGCTGCCGATGCTCCCTTTCCCCGCAGAGGCGACAATGTCAAGCAGACCCTCGCTCAGGGTGCTGATTATGCCCGTGCCATTCTATCAAGCCGTCCTTTCCAGATGTACGTCTTCGGTATCTTCTTATGGAAGACACAGTTCTGCCTTGCGTATTTCGATCGCCGTGGTGTTGTCTTGTCACCAGAATTCAATCTTTTCCGCGACGACGGCCTCCGCAAGTTCATCATCGCAGTCATCCGCTTCACCTGGGAGATGTCACCGGAAGACCTCGGCCACGATCCGTCTGTCACGTTGACTGAGGGCACTGCCTATTACGACAACAAATATCCTCGCTTTGAGGTGACAATGGGTCAGGAGCAAGACAGCCGACGGTGTCTCACTTTCGGACCACCGTTGTACTCATCTCACTCGCTCTTGGGCCGCGGAACATCCGTCTGGCAGGTGGTGTACGTCTTGCCTCGAAGTGTCGCGCCTGCTATCTTGAAATGCGCGTGGAGGTCCAGCAATCGTCCCAGCGAAATCGAGAACTACGACAAGATCGAAGTGGCTTTCAACGGTAAAGTCTCCGATGGTATCGCGGAGCCCATCACAGGGGGCGATGTGTTCCTGCGCTACGTTCATGAGCCCATCACCATAGCTCTTCTGAGGAAGCCTCTCGATCCCGAAGACACCAGGCAGCGGGTCGGGGACATCAGGCTTCATCGGATAATACTGAACGACTTCGGGAAGCCATTGATCAAGTTTCGGGACATGCGTCAGCTTGGTGAGGTATTCACTATCGTGCTCAAAGGTATGCAGTCTCGTGTTCTCGCTTAGCACCCGTTTACTCACCACTAGAATATCCTATCAGCTCACAAGGCTCTTGCTTCGGTCGGAATCCTACATCGCGACATCAGCCCCAGCAACATACTCATCAGAGTGAACGCGAGATTCTTAGAAGACCGCAATGAACTCGTCGTCGAGGAGTACCCGGAGCAGAACGAAGGTTTTCTAACCGACTTCGAGTTGGCATCATTCCCTCGTCCACAGGCCCAGTTGAAGATATCCCGTAAAGCGGTTCGCAAGCCAAACCGGGACCGGCTGGTTCGCAAGCCGACGACCCTAAACGCCTCGACCAGTACGGGTCACATTCGCTTTGGTGACGTCGTGGAACACCCAGTACCTCCAAAGGTCGTTGCCCCAGGAGATGAGATCACGGTACGCATGATTGCGCTCGCCTCTTTGAATCCTGGCTCAGTGTCGCATCCTCCCACTCCAGGGCACCGCTACCTTCATGGCCACCGTACTTCTCAAAGCTGTCGCGGAACACGTCTCCATACGGCGGAGTGCTGAACACGATCTGGAGTCGTTCTGTTGGGTCATGCTGTACGTCGTCTACGTCAGGGCCCGCTCAGACGCGCGTGATCGGCAATGGGCAAAGGTGGCGGAATTGGAGAGCGAGTTCGTCGAGCTCTTCTCTGCGTTCGATGCCGGGACCCTTGTCAAGAACCGCACAAACAGGCTCAATCCCATGGTTCATCAGGACTGGTTCACCGGTATCGCCGCGCTGCTTGCGTACTACAAGGAGACCGATACTACGACAGCCACCAGCGGGTTCCTTCAGGTACTGTGGGTGAACATCAAGAACATGCAGCCCAAAGGGGCAACCACCCACAGCGAACAGAACCACTACCTCGCTTACTTCCTGAGTACACAATCATCTTTGGAGCAGAGGCCCGAAGCTAAGCGACCGCGACTCGACAACGAACCTCGGAAAACGCACAACATCACGCATGACGATGTCGTGAAATTTCTGCAGATTCTAACGGGCGACCTCGATGACGTCGTGTTGGCAGGGGTCGCGGAGAAGGCTCTCGGGGATGACGGGAAGGACGAAAGCGATGACGAGGCAGAGTACGATGAGGAAGGCGGGACAGACGAGGAGGAAGCAATGGACG
Source organism: Trametes sp. AH28-2 (assembly GCA_001304625.1). NCBI lineage: Eukaryota > Fungi > Basidiomycota > Agaricomycetes > Polyporales > Polyporaceae > Trametes > Trametes sp. AH28-2. The sequence continues at coordinate 5,486 of KQ464128.1, forward strand.
ATGATTGAGAGGGGTATAGAGACTGGATGCCAGAGATTGAATGACATGTATGCACCTGATTCGTGAACGCGCAGTGTATTTCTCGCATGGTACCCTCTATATGGATATGCCGACAGCCAACCAAGACAGTAAGACATGCCCCGCTCAGAACGTAATCTTCGTCGGGCCCTTGGGCACGGGGATGTCGTCGCGGAAGAACGCGCCGTACGCGCCGTGCTCCTTCTTTTTGATCGTCATCGGGAACTTCTTGAGGCCCTCAGCCTCGAAGCCGCTCTCCCGCAGGACGCGCGCGAGCTCCCCCGCCAGCGACCGCTCGTGGTTCTCCCCCGTGAAGAACGTGATCGACTTGCCCGACTTCCCGCCACGACCTAGTCAGATGCATCAGCACACCGACTCGTAGTGCGCATAGCAGGGGTAGACTTACCTGTCCGCCCGATGCGGTGAATGTAGTCCTCGATGGTGAGCGGGAAGGTGTAGTTGATGACCGCGGCGACGTTGGGGATGTCGAGTCCGCGCGCGGCCACGTCGGTCGCGACGAGCAGCGTCGAGGCGCCGGACTTGAAGCGCTGGAGCGCGTCCATGCGCGCCGACTGCGACATGTCTCCGTGCAGGCCCATGACGGAGTAGCCTCTGCTCTTGAGCATGCCCTCGACGCGCGTTGCCTCCTTCTTGTAGAGCGCGAAGATGAGGATCCGCGCGTCCTCGGGATTGCCCTTGCTGTTCTTGGGCAAGAGCGCACGAAGGTGGCCGAGGAGACGCGAACTGGAGGGTGATGAGTACACATTCTTCTGTAGAGGGCAGACAACTCACTCTTTAGATCTGGGGTCATCGAAGACTTCGACAACTGCGAAAGGAAAATAAGACGTTTTGATCTAATATGCGACGTGGGAGGATATTACCTTGCTCGACTCTGCTATTCGCTGTCAAATCGTCGCTCCCAACGGTGACTCGCACCGGGTCGCGTTGGAAGGTCGCCGCCAGCCTCCGCACGGCATCCGGCCATGTTGCACTGACTGGTTCGACGATGAGCAACAGGGATAGCATGCTTGATCAAAGCACTCACACATGAGCGTCTGGCGCTCGGCCCCCTGCAGCGTATGTCCGATGATAGCACGGATGTCGTTCTCGAAACCCTTGTCGAGCATGCGGTCGGCCTCATCGAGCACGAGATACGACACCCTGGACACACGTCGTTCAATCGCGATCACAGTCAGAACCACAACAGGACCTACCGGCTCAGGTCGCACGCGCCGTCATTGACCAAATCCAGAAGACGGCCGGGTGTCCCAACAATGATCCTCGTCGTCTTCCCGTCCTGATTCGCGTTCTTCAACGTCTTGATTTGCGGAGCCTTGTCAACGCCGCCGAAGACCGCGACGCTTGCGATCCCGAAGGGTGCCCCAAGCTGTTCAAGCGCCTCGTGTGTCTGGATGGCGAGCTCACGCGTCGGTGCCACCACGAGTACCGTTACAGTCGTACCCTTCTGCTTTTTGGGCTCTTTCGATGCATTCTGGATGATGCGTGCGAGCGCCGGAAGACCGAAAGCAAGGGTCTTCCCGCTGAAACCGGGATGAGCGTATTGCGCGTGGACAAATCACTAGAACTAGAAACATACCTTCCTGTCTCCGCGATACCGACGACGTCCCTGCCTGCGAGGGCGGGGGGCCATGAGCATGCCTGGATAGGTGTAGGCTCCTTGAATCCGTCGAAAGCGGCACGCAGTTTGTCGGGAATGTCTAGTTGGTCGAAAGACACTATGGGAGCGAAGGGTGGGACCCCATCGGGGACATGCAGAGTGATCTCATGCTTCTTGAGGAATGCCTCGGCGTCAGACGATGATGCAGGTGCTGTAGCGGCAGCAGGTTTCGAGGAGGATGCGGTGGGCTCGGCAGGGTCCACAGTATCCTTGCTCTTCTTGTCCTTCTTGTCCTTCCTATGCTTCTTGTCCTTCTTCTCCTTTGCTGTTGGCGCGTCCGAAGGCACGGGAGGCTCTGGCACGTCTGCGACAGACTCGGACTCTTTCTTCCGCTTTTTCTTGTCTTTCTTGGAGGATCCGGCTTCTGGCGCGTCTGCATCCTCCGCGTCGTGCTTGCGTTTCTTCTTGGACTTCTTGTCATCAGAAGAAACGAGGTCTGGAACATAGCTGGGTTAGATTGGTCGCTGAAGGTGTTTGAGCGCAATGCGCACCTGGAGCGTCAACATCCATGGCGTCCTCTGCCGCTTCCTCCTTCACGCCCAGCCGAGGACTAGATTCCCTGGTCTCTGCAGCTGCCTTGTGCTTCTTCTCCTTCTTCTCTTTCTTCTTCTTCTTCTTTTCACCCTGGTCCGTAGACGATGCACCCTCTGAAAACATTCGCCTTGAGTAGATGCAGGGCGTTTACCGGCACAAAGACATACACACCGCCTATAACATCGGCCTGCAGCGAAGCGGAATCCGACTGGGACTTGAATTTCTTGGACTTCTTGTGCGCATCAGCATCTGTCGAATGCATGTCGACGGTCATTGTGGAGGGGCGAGGAAGATGTACAGGGCTCTCAGCCTGAGAGGACTCGGACCTGCCGGGTGGGTGGCGGAAATCTCGATCACTGAAATTTCCCCGTACCACGTGGCTCCACGTGGGTGCGAATGCTACCTCCCAGTTGGCGACGGTCAGTTGCAAGAACGTCCGGATCCGAGTCGCCGCGTACATGTCCGCCCTCAAAGCATTCGGCTATGTTTTCCTTTCTGCCGTCTTCTGAGCTCCTCCCGGCGCCGTGCTCAGGGTCTGCTGATGACACTCGCTGTCCGATATCTACATGATATGAACGTCTCCGAACCACTAGTGGCTTCGCACGGCGGCACAACGGCCTACCGCAGCACATGAATGCCTCGGCCAGGTCGAGGATTCGGCGGAACGTCCGCTTTGCAGGTTGTGAGTAGCCCTATGTCTACGGTATCCTAATCTGGGTCTCACATATATTCTTCCCATAGCTAACGGCTGCGAAGGAAATACGGCTCGTTTGAGCTCGCGATCGGCGCGTTCTCAGATATCCCGCCGTCCTCCAGAATGACACCTGGATGGACTGAAAAGATTCCGCTGTCGTGGCGCGTGTATGTACTGACGGATTCGCAAACCTTATGCCTCGAGGATGCAGGCACCTCGTTGCTCCCGGCGTTCGTTTATATACGCCGACCCAAGGCCCATTGTTCTCGTCAGCATCGCCCGCTACTGCCTTTGCTAATCGCCATCCCGCTCCATATCATCGCTGCCGAGAACATCCCATGTTATCTCCCAAGCGCTACAAGAAACAAGACCTGCTTGACGACCGTGGCCCCTCCCAAATCGTGGCTCTGTTCGACAGGAAGCTGCTAGTAGACGACATCGCGGTCGAGATAGCTCTGTCAAACTTCGAACGCCTGCTATACGGATCGGCAGTGGAATTGGAAAACCTACCACTACAGGTCGAATCCGTCCCTTTTCTCCTTGATTTCATACTCTGCGGTCAGTGAGCCTTCGGCAGTGTATGTGCGATACTCATTCCTGTCCTCGGCCATCAGGCGTCAGTGACCACGGTTTCGAGACACTGGAGACTGCGATCTTTGAGGGGTTCCCTACCACGGCGGATAGCTTCTGCACTTCAGCACACGCCGCGCTCCTCGCGCGGCTTTGCAAGTCGCTGCTCCTCCCATACGCTCGAGTCTCTGAGGCACCACCCGAATTCATCGCGCACCAAAAGGCCGTGGAGAGTGCCGCATCTCTCCTGCAAGACATCTCCCTTCTCAGGTTTCCCGAGGGCGATGCCGACAACGCAGATGGCCAGGACGATCCGAGACGTCTTGCCAAGCGGAAGGCGCAGGCCAGACGACGGTCGTCGGCAGCTTCTGTACCCTCACCCGTCGTCGAGAGGGCGTCCTTCTTCAGCTATGGAGTTCGACCTCCTACTACACAGGTCGAGGCCACGGACCTCGCTGCGATCGTCCTGAACGAGCAGCGAGGAATCCTGCAAGTAAGTCGAGTGTTTGGCGTCCTTTGCGCGACTCCGACGCTGAGCTGAGACGAACCCAGTTCTATCTCAGAGCGTTTCGACGAGAACCTCACCGCGCCTTTTCCCGTGCCGCATATCTACCTCAGCCTTCCCACGAGGAGAGCGTTCCGGTCGCCCCAGAAGTAGAGGAAACGCCCCCATGCACCCCAAGCGACGAGGCGGAGACGTCGCCTACGCGTCCTCTTGACCAGCCGTTGACGGTGTCTTTATATTTCGAGGGCATCGAAAGCTTCGGCGAGTGGCAGATCTTGACCTCACAAGGTGCACAGCGAGACCTACGGAAGGCACGCAAGGAAGATGCGAAAAAGTTCAAGATGATCGTCAAGAAGATCCGGTAAGTGTGTCGTCGAGCGAGCGCCGCGGCAAACTGATTGACCTCCGTGGATGTCCCAGGGAGCTCTCGCATGGGCACTTCTCAGACGACAACCACAAGAAGTTGACGGGTCTCAACGTGGGCGTTCCTGTATTCGAGGCCAAGATGTCGCGCGATCTGCGCTTGGTGGTAAGGGGCTTTCCGGTTCACGGAGGCACACGGTGACACGTTCCGCACAGTATCAAATACATTGCGCCCCCGACGTCGGGACCAACGTAGGTTTATTTCTTCTCAGCAGGCAAATCGTTTTCTCACCATCGGCGGATTTTGCTTCTAGGTTGAGAGACAAGGTGAGCTAGAATGCACCCCCCAAGATGACTCTTATGACGCTTACATTCTATGAAACTTTGCAGTGATCTGCATCTCTGGAATCTACACGCATGCGCAGCTAGATGGCCGGTTCTGGGACGCGATGAGCCGCACGCTCGCCGGCCGGGGTCCAGAGTACAGGAAGCGGTGAGATTCGCACGCTTCAGTGGTTTCGCGATGCTCACGTCGCGGCGCAGCTGCTTGTTCCGCAACCGCGTCACGTATCGGAGGGGAGACAACGTCGTCCTCCCGGGGGAGTTCCCTCCCAGGGACCCGGAGTCCGAGACAGTGGAGTTGTCGCAGTGTCCGACGGAGCTCTCCGACGACCAGATGAAAGAAGTACGACTACACGCATTCATACTGCTCTTGCGCTGATACGAGCCTTGTTGCCAGCTTCGTTCTCTCGTGTGCGTGGAACCTCTGTGAGAGCATGCAGCAGGACATTCAGTTTGCTGACCCTTGGTCACGCATGCAGGTTGGAAGGTTACGTCAAGTTCTCCAAGGTGAGTGCATGCGGTACAGCCATGCTGAAATGTCTTACGACCTCCCCCGCAGTCGTTCTTGCACGGTAAGTGCCAATCGTTCGCCATCGCCCTTGCCCAGAGGTTAGATCCGGTCCCACAGGCATCCTGGCAGATCAGGACGTTGCGCACGTCTTCAATGTGTCGTACGTATCTTCAACATGTTCTCTCTTCAATCGGACCTTCAACATCCCAACAGACAGCGGGAGAAGGACATCATCGAACACCCGCACTCATGCATTGTGATCGGTACGAGAACTGCTTTCACAGATCAGGGATTGCTTCTGACAAACCGTCGGCTCAGGGAGAAGCGGCACCGGGTAGGACATGCTCACTGGACACGTTACTGGACGGGCTAACTCCTTTTCGCGCTATCAGGAAGACGACGACCATCCTGTTCAAGATGCTTGGTATCGAGCGCTCCTCGGAGGCATTGGCGGAAGGCATGGCCAAGCCCCGTCAGCTCTTCGTCACGCAGTCTCGCGTGCTCGCAGAGAAAGTCGAGGAGTACTACGGGAAGCTGCAGCAGTCGCTCGCGACGGCGAAGTGTTCGCCGGCCGAGCTCAAGGAGATGGCTGCCAAGGGGACCGTGCGAAGACAGGAGCACCTCGTCTACGCCGACGAGGAAGTCTACTGGCGGTCCGACCTCCCGAAACGATACGGCGCGCTGGAGAACGGGCATTTCCCCATGTTCCTGACATATGATCACGTGAGACTCCTTCCCTGTTTATCGTTGTCGTCGTAAACCTCGATCCGTATTGAAAACCATATTGTTCAGCTGTGTCGACTCATCGAGAGCGAGTTCGCTACTAGGCTCGCCGAGGCAGACAAGCAGCAAGCAGTGAGGAATGCCGTGCACGAGGCACTTCTGCCGGGCCCGAGGAACAGGTTCCTACAGCGCAATGACAACGGCATCATCAACTACAAGGTGTTCTTAGGTGCCTACTGGTCGCACTTTCCGCAGGACCTCATCAAAGGCCTCGGTGAGCAGAATTCGTATGTGGCATCAGCGACTTCGAAGCTCACTTCGTGTTGTGTTGCATTTGCAGATGCCGAAGTTGTCTTCAGCGAGTTCTTAGGTGTGCATTTCCGCCGTAATCATGACCCCACAAATGTGTCAAACATCCTTCAGGTGTCATCCAGGGCTCTGAAGAAGCGCTGAAGTCGCAGACCGGGCATCTGAGCAGGGACGCGTACTGTGCAATCACTCGTCGTACGCTCATCACCGACACCGCGAAGCGCGGATCCATGTACGACCTATTCCTGCTCTACCGCAAGAAGAAGAAACAGCTGTGGCACCGCGACGCGGCAGACCGGTGCGTCTCATGCTCCGCCTGACTTAGGTCACAGCTAACTAGCCGACTCTCAATAGGACTTTCGAACTCGTGCAAGCCCTCAGGAAGGACGGCCTTCCCGGCCCAACCATCGACTTCCTGTATGAGATCATTTCATCCGTCGTTTGTATATACTGATTGCTTCGCAACGAAGGTACGTCGACGAGGCACAAGATAATCTCCTCATCGATGCGTTTGGTACGTTCTGTTTGCCTCGGCGGATCCGGTACATGATTGACTGTATGCTACATTCAGTTCTCCGAAGCCTTTGCCCAAATCCACGTGGCATGTTCTGGGCCGGCGATACCGCACAGACGATCTCCGCGGGGAGTACCTTCCGGTTCAGCGAGCTGAAAGCCTTCCTACATAATTTTCCCCAAGTCGGTGTCGCCTCTGCGTCTCAAACGAATGTAGTTCTAACGGGATATTGTACCAGGGTTCGCCAGGAACCGTGCCTCCACCAGACCCAAAGATGTTCCATCTCACTGCGAATTACCGCTCTCATGCCGGCATCGTCGATTGCGCTGCATCTGTCGTTCAACTGATCACTAGCCTCTGGCCTGACTCTGTCGACGTACTGCCCCCGGAGAAAGGGATGACGGTCGGGCCGAAGCCTATATTCTTCTGGGGACAAAGGACTAAGGGGTTCAGCTCGTTCCTGTCGGAAGACACGTGAGTGAAACTGCAAAGTGGATGAAGGGTCTAAGCTGATCATGGTCTTCGTGTCTCAGGGGGAGTAATGTGGAATTCGGGGCGCACCAATGTCGCTAACGTTCTGCGTCTCTCTCACAATCCCTCAACTGACTTGGGGTCCAGGTATATTGGTCCGAGATGAAGCCGCCAAGGAAAGACTACGCTCCCAAGAGGGCCAGATAGGAATCGTCCTGTACGCCCCTCCTACATCTCATCATCTCCAGAAGCAATAACCTGGTTGTAGGACTATCGCGCAGAGCAAGGGGCTCGAGTTCGACGACGTACGTTCCTTGACCATCAGTACTCTTGAGATGTTGTTTATCAGTACATGCGACGCAGGTCTTGCTGTACGATCCGTTTGAGGATTCTCCGGAGGACTATCAGCAATGGCGCGTCATTCTCAACAAAGTGCCAGGCTTCTTAGCTCCCCACTTCGACGAGGCCCGCCACAGCGGCATTTGCCGAGAGGTGAGCACGAGAGTGCCCTGGGATTCTGATCACGGCACGGCCATTCATGTGTCACTGTTGCAGCTCAAGTTCCTGTACGTGGGCATCACGCGGGCTCGAATGAATCTCTGGATCATGGATAGTTCGAGCAAGGGAGAACCGATGCGGGTGAGCACCCAGCGCTCATGAACGATCCCAGCGGCTCATGGCAGCATCCCAGCGATTTTGGACTCATACAGGTCTGGTCGAGAGCCATGCGCCCGGCACCGCCATGCCACGTCTAGCTGTGTCTTCGGGCACGGACGAGTGGGCGGAGGTGGCCAGATCCCTCTTCGATAAGCAGCAATACGCGGAGGCCGGTGTTGCATTCGAACGGGCACACCTTCCGAGAAAAGGCCGGGTCGCGCATGCGTATCATCTGCGTGATGTGGCTACGGCGTCCTCTTGGACCCGTGACCCGAATGCGCAATCTCCCGCGGACCTCCGCCGCTGTACTGAGGTCGCGACGGCGTTTGTGCAGTGTGCTGCGGAGGCGGTGGACGCAGAAGACCGGCAAAGCTACTACCGCACAGCTGGCCAATACTACGCCCTAGCAGGAAGGCATCATGCGGCCGCGCGCAGCTTCTACGACGCAGGGTTCTACGAGGACGCTGCCGTTCAGTATCGTGCGGCTGGCATGTTCGACGAGGCCGTCGACGTCGTCCAGCACCGAGCCGTTGATGCGTCTGTCGCCGAGTCTATCATCTCTGTCGCGAAGCTCCAGTTTATAAGGGAGAACGAGATAGAGTGAGTCTCACGCTGTACTCATTCGTGTATCCCCTAATCGCTTGGCATCCAGGAAAGCATGTGCGTTGTTCAACGGTGAAAATGAAGCTCTGGACTACATGGCTAGCTATGGTCTCGAGGCTCCGCGCGCATCTCTTCTGGAACAGGTCGGCAACTATTCGGAGGCTGCAGAAAGCCAGCTCTCGGAAGGGAACATCACTGAGGCTATTCGGTTGTTTCTGCTGGACGGCCACAACCCGGGAGCTGTGTCGCGAGCCGCCCAATCGGTTCTGGATGGACTATGGTCAGCGTTCTCCTTCAACAAGAATCCGACGCCCGCGTCCTCGGGAGGCCTCCCAGACCGTGATCCGCGGGAAGTGTTTCTGCGACTATCGGAGACGTTAGACGGCTTCCCCCTGGACGATGACGTCCGCAACGAGGTGCGAGACCAACTTAGCCCGGAGGATTGCAAGATGCTCATAGTCCCTATACAGATTGCCATGTTCCGAGCAATATCCCGACGCGATGCCGGCGCTCTCCTCAGCCTTCGCCGCAGCTTCTCCAAATCGGAGGACGAGGCTGCTCTATTCCTCTGCCTGGACAAGGTTTTCTCAAAGCCTCCCGAATTGGGCTCGCTCTCCCCCGCAGAGATCGCCTCATGCTTCAGGATCTTCCTCGTTTACGCGCGAACAATGCAGCGTCTTGTTTGCTTCTCCGATCCCTGCAACCACCCGGTGGTGAAGAGGCTCTTCACACTGACCTCATACGACGACGACCATTGCCTTCTACATGAGGGAAGTGACCTGGTTGATTCTTGCGCTGAGCTGCAGCAACGCACGGACCGCCACAAAAACGGGTGGATGGGTGTCGTGCTACTGCGCCGCGAGCTCGAGAAGCGAGTCAAGGATGCGCTCAAGCAACGTCTTTCCGAGAGGGTACTAGAACAGAACGAGCTTTGCCACCAGTTGCGTTCCATCAGGCCGTGCTTCCTATTCGCCACCACTCGCGGGCGCTGTCCTCGCGGAAACCAATGCGCCAACTACCATCCCCTCTCCGGAAGCCACAGCCGTACCGACTACAACCTCTTTGTGCGAATCCACATTCTACAGATCATGATCTACCACACGCTCTACGCTACCAACATAGACTCTGATACACTCTTTAGGCAGCAAAGGTACGTCTAGTAAATGTGAGCCTACACACGACACATTACTTACGCCCACTTCACGCACAGAAACTGGCTCCGTCGTCTGTATGAAGCACTGTACCCACCTCATTTCATGCTCGGCGCCATTCACCTGCTTTCCACCGACGCTGTTCCAGAGCTCGAGCAAGGCCGTCGGATCATCACCGTTTGGATCCGGGACTTCCTGAACGCTCTGCAAGTTGAAGCACCTGGGGACCCCTGGACCGTTCACGTATTCCGGACCAACTTGATCAGAGCGACTCGGCTAGCGATGTTGTTCGACTGCCAGGGGGCCTCCACCAACCTGCATCGCATTCCGTGCATGTTCCCCGGCTCTTGGCCTCAAGAGCGGCTCTGGGAAGCTAACGGCTACCAAGCGCGCAATCTCGTGCGCGCGATGCAAAGTAATGAGCGGGACTCACTGGACCGAGGTGTACTCTTCTTGAAGTAAGTCGCTGGACAAGCTGCATTTCCGCTGCGAATACTCATTTATATCGGACGTGTAGCCATGTCCTCAGCAATCGACTCACCATTGACATCAACGTCCTATGCGATTTCATGGACCTACTCTGCGGCTCCTTGATCGCCGCCAAACGGCTCCGTACAGGAAGATCTCTCCATGATGTCACCCTTCCGAAGAGCTGGTTAGCTCGTGTGGTCGCCGCGCTTCCCGCTCTTGAGGACAAAACAACGCGTCGGGCAGTAGACTACAAGTCCTACTTCAAGAGCCTCCTCCGGCAGGTATACTCGGGGCGCGACAGCGGTACGTTACTGTGAGGTCCAGGAGATTCTGGAGGATTGATCGACATCTCGTCGTCCACGCAGGATGGCATCTTTACTTCGAGAACCTCGACCTGTCCAGGATAGGAGCATACAAAACCAGGAACATCTTGGTCGCAAGGATGTGAGCGCACGGGTCTACGGATGGGTTACTGTTCGCTGACATCGATTTCCTACCGCGATGCAGCTGCAGAAACCTGTGCCTATGTGAGATAATGCTACTGTGGTTTCGCCGTGTCCTTGCTCACTGTGATTGGCAGGGGGTTACAACCTCCGCTCTCCTGAGTTGCGACAGGAGATCCTGACAATCATATCTTCAATTGGCCAACAAGACTGCGAGATCGTCCTGAGTCCGGTCATTTCACCGTACGTTGCCGGTATCTTTCCCCCCGACGACTACGTACTGACGTCCTATCTAGCTACATATACGCTACGTCTTGGAACGGCCTCGCAAAGGCCGTGCGCGCATCCACCGCCGGGTCCGACCTAGACGAGATGGTTCAGCTGTGGCACAAATCAATCCCGATGCCGAGGGAAAGCTTACCGCACGTGCGACGTGTACCGTTCGCTCGCCATAGCGACATTTCCGCCCTCCCGGACTTCATGCATCCCTACGTATCAAGCCCAACGGTGTTTACTGCAGACAACCAGACGCCAACTAGCTCCGCTCTCTTCGGGCCTCCACCACCGATCGCACAAGCGCCATCCTCTACTGGCGTGGAAGATGTGAATGTCTTGGTACTGGATGACGACGACGCTAGTCAATCGGGCCGCGCGAGTCCAGTGCTGGAGGAGGAGGAGAAGGAGGATGCTCCTGTCCTCTCATCCGAGGAGCTCGCTGCCGCAACCATCATCGCTGACGCCTTCAAGCGGTACCGGAAACGTGTTCAGGTCGAACGCGATGCACTGCAAGAGGCGAAGCATCGCACCTACACCCAATTCCGTGTGCGGGCACAGAAGACACCAACGTCTACCACCCTCCGATGGAGGATCCTCTTCCTTGGCTCGCTGCCCTCCGCGTACTTCGCTCTCGAGTGCACGAAGAATCATCTAAGCACCGCGATTACCGAAACGAAGGATCGCCTCAAGCACGTCAACCATCGCGAGCTCGAGACTTTGCTGTCGACCTTGGAGATTCTTGGGTGCGTTCATTCGTTACCGAGCGCTATACGAGCAGGAAACGAAAGTTGCGCGCATGGCTACGTGCACTGACAATCCCTTCCGTTTCTGACAGGAAACTGCTCGAGGGCGTCTCGCTTCTCCACCAACAGCTCGAACCCGCTGCATCATTCTACGACAACTGCGACGTCGAGAGGCTCAAGACGTGCGTGCTGAGGGCCGACGAACTTGTACGCGCTGTCGCTGCGGATGCAAGGCCGGGTTTCGCATGGCAAACGGATATGGACCTTGCGAGACAGGTAGCCGAAGGCGTGTAAGTAAAGGTGATCTGATGGGCTCTGCTGCGTCTGTAAATCCTGCATATCTTGGTGTACTACTATATTCTTCAAACTCGTTGTGATACTTTGGCGGTGTCGTACTGAGTTTCCCAGTGACCTCGACTCGTCTGAGTGTAGCCCTTCAATAGGCCTCAGGTCCTGCGCACCGTACTGAACGCCGTGCGCTGTATTTGCACATCGGTACGTCTGCCCAAGGAAAGACTATTGAACGCCCGGCAAACGCCGATCATCCAGCGCTCATCTGCCTGTTCCTCATTCTTTCAAGTTCAACTTACAGCTCGCGATAACTTTATCTAAGCCACTTAGTGGTCCAGTACTCATGAATGAGAAAGTAGGAGCAATGACACGAAGAGCCCCTACGTAACCTGATCGTTTTATTTACCAGGATGAAGCTCCCCGGACGGGCGGCAGTACCAGTGGTGGCTGTGTGGCAACAACTCAACCAGAGCCATCGTACTCCTCCTCCGCAAAGACCTACTCTGGTTCGTACTTTCGTTCATCGCGTGCGATGTGAGGCCTTGGTAATCATCTCGCATGCACGCAATTTGGTTTGTGCTGCAGCGCTCGTTACAGCGTGCACTGGTATCTGGGAATCGCCATACTACCAGCTATCGGCCTCATTGCGCGCCCAAGACTTCTTCTCCACGCGATTCGCGTGTATGCAGCGTGGCCGACGTTCCAAGTCTTGCGCTAGCGCTGCTGGAGTGCTCTCCATCGTGAACCATGCTCGACACTCCGATGAAACCCCCTGTTTCGAGAGCTCGTCGCGTCGCAGATGCTGTACCAGCACTGCTCGACGCGACACTGCTGAAGGACGAGTTGGCAATCGAGAACGCACTCAGCGCCCTTGAGAGCCACCTCGTCGATCCAGCAACCCTGATAGAGGAGGTTATCGCGGAGCTTGCGTCTGTCCCGCATTGCCTGGAATTCGTCTTGTCAGGTGCGTGCTCGCACTATTCTCGGTTCGAGCATTACCGACAGTCACACAGCCGCGAGCGACTCTGCCCATGATCTTCTTTGTGACAGCATCTTTCGACGGTATCCCAAGACCTCCGACCAATTCCTCTCGTCGCTCGTCGCGTCCTTATTGTCCCGCTTCTCTCTATTCCTCCTCTTCTTGCCGTATCCGGACCCCTCGGAGGAGCCTCCAAACCTCACGCAGTATCGCCAACGCGTGGAAACAGCTGTTCCCGTTCTTCAAGCTCTCTCCAAGCTTCGATTCGGCACTAGCTCCGCCGTCGAGGAAATACCCCCTCCGGCTGATGACTTGGATGAATTCGCGGACGCGTTTTTCGCTGTCAAAACCAAGTCGAAACACAAACGAAAGCAGTCCAAGCGCACGATCTCAAATCGCGCTCCGCAGGTCGACTCGAAGGTGTTCACAACTTACGGCGTCTGGGTACCCACGACAGACGAAGACACGGTTCGGATAAGCGCCATCATCCTCGAGACTCAAATGCGCATCTTGCAAGAATTCTTGGAGATTTTTCGGCAACCGCATATAGTGCCCTTGGTCAGGAGCATGTATATTCCCAAGCAGCTGACAGGTGGGGACCTCGCAGAGTCTGCCGTGCAACTCGCAGACCTTTCGATCGCCTCTCAAGCGGACGAAAGCTCGACCCCCGCAGTGTACCCGCTTGTGCAGCCGATGAAGGCGGCCTTATACTTCGACAGCGCAGACGGCTTCGGAGAGTGGAGAATCCTGATTTCGACGCGCGCCGACCGGGATCTCCGCCAGGCTCGCAACAAGAACCCGGGGACGTTCAAGATCATCATCAAGAAGATCAAGTGAGTACATGCTGATCTAGCAGCTTGACCGAGTTTGATGACCGACTCCATTGAAGGGAACTCTCCAGGGGACAGTTTTCCGATGACAACCAGAAACGGCTCACGGGGCTCAATGTAGAGATTCCGATCTACGAGGCCAAGATGACGGCGGACACGCGGCTCGTGGTATGCCTTTCTCAATTGCAACTCACATCCGTTGCGTTGGCTCAACGGGTCGTGTTCAGTATCAAGTCGATTGCATTCCCGAGTTTGAGAGCGACGTGCGTGTCTCCATCAGTTAACTTGGGTTCGAACAGCTGCTATATGTTCATACTCGGTGCTATAGGTCGAGCGACAAGGTTTGCGAACTAGCAAACGTTTTGTTGTGCTATACCTCACCATGCATGCAACCGTGTAGTCCTCAAGATATTCGGTATCTACACGCACGCGCAGCTCGACCGTAGGTTCTGGGATTGCATGAGTCGTCAGTTAGAACGAAGAGGTGCAGAGTACAAGAAACGGTCAGTGCGCTTAGCCCGCCGTCCGACGTCGCAGCGCTCATATCATGTCGCAGATGCACATTCCGTAACCAGCCTCTGGTTCCTGGAGACTACGTCGTCCTCCCGGCATCCTGGCCGCCGCCCGCCGAGCAAGTCGTTCTTGAACCCGCCTCCGCGCTTTCCGATCTGAGGAAGGAAGATTTGGAGGAGGTAAGTGTGAGTGCTACCATACACAGCCCGCCTCTCATGCTTTCCCGCAGCTACACTCTCTTCTCGTGTACGTACGCACCGTTGCATACATCACGGGCAGGAATTGACCTCACATTCGCAGTCTGGAGAAGTTTGTTACGTTCTCTCAGGTAACGTTGCTTTCGTTCTACTACGTCCGCGCCATACACTGACAGACACCCAGGCCCTTTTGAATAGTAAGAAATGTTTCTCGGGCTCTACACTTCGCCCTTCAACTCCTCGCAGGTATCCTTGCCGACCAGGATGTTGCACATGTCTTTGATGTATCGTAAGCCACTGCCCGAATGCTCGTCTGCAATAGTAGTCTCTGACGGAACCTACGCAGGCCGCACGAGAAGAAGATCATCGAGCATCCGTCCTCATGTTACGTGCTTGGTGAGTTCTCCGCGGGTATAAACTTATCTCTGGATCTCGCTAACTGTATTACACCAGGGCGAAGCGGCACCGGGTACGCGATCCATAGGTGACGTCCTCTCACAATCTGACATATACGGACTTAGGAAAACGACCACGATGCTCTTCAAGATGCTCGGCATCGAGCGCTCGTGGGAGAGCTACCGCGAGACGATGCCAAAGCCCCGCCAGCTGTTCGTGACGCAGTCGCGTGTGCTTGCCGAGAAGGTCGAGGAGTACTTCTCGAAGCTCATCGAATCTCTGGCGACGGCGAGCCAGTCGCCGGCCGAGCTCGCGAAGCTCGCCACGCGCAAGAAGGATCAGCAGCAGCAGGGCCTCGTCGATCGCGACGAGGAGATCTACTGGCGAGGGGACTTGCCGAAGCGGTACGGCGCGCTCAAGGAGGAACATTTTCCCATGTTCCTGACATACGACCATGTCAGTCAGTCTTCCTGGGATACGTCTACTCCATAATGACCGCCTTTCATGCAGATCTGTCGCCTGCTTGAGGCCGAGTTCCACTATTCCGACTTCGAAAAACGCAAGGCCGAGTCTGTTTCCAGAGCGATGCAAGACGTGCTGGAATTGCGAGACCCGGAAGCTGATGGTGCTCTCTCCAGCGACTATATGCAGCAGCGGCGCGCATCGTTCGTGTCCTATGGGACATTCCTGGAAGAATACTGGCCTCACTTCCCGCAGACGCTTACGAAGGGGCTCGGTGGGTATCTCGCTCAACCTAAGCGGGTTATGGACCCTGACCATACGGCATGCCTCAGATCCTACGTTGGTATTCGGCGAGTTCATGGGTACGTTCATGTTAAGATTCTTACTATGTGTTGTCACTTATGCTCGACGCAGGCGTGATCAAGGGATCTGAGCAGGCATTGAGTCATCTTGGTGGCTACTTGGACAAGGGCGCGTACTACAAATTGAGCCATCGGACGCAAGCGACCTTCGCGTCTCAGCGCGAGAACGTCTACAAACTCTTCCAGGCGTATCTGAGAAGGAAGAAGGAGCGTGGGGATTACGACGCGGCAGACCGGTCAGCACACTCGTGTTGGAAAGAGTGGATCGACTCACTCTATTTGCGTCCAGAACGCATGCGCTCATCAACTGCCTCAAGACGATGGGCGTTCCTGGCCAAGAAGTCGACTTCATGTGAGTTTGCGATACACTGAGCATAAGTTCTTTTGATACCAATCATTGGTAACAGGTATGTCGACGAAGCGCAGGACAACCTCCTGATTGATGCCGTGGGTAAGACACATCGCCGCAACATGCAAGTGTCGGTGTCTCACTGGTGGCTTTCGCAGTGCTGAGAACGCTTTGCCGCAATCCTCATGGTATGTTTTGGGCCGGAGACACAGCCCAGACCATCTCGGTCGGAAGTGCCTTCAGATTCAACGACCTCAAGGCTTTCCTATACCGATACGAAGAGGTCAGTGATCCTCCTGGTGACTCTGTTAGCACGGCGGGACCCTTATCCGGCCCGTGTATCATAGGCAACTGCGGGCGGCGACGCCCACAAGCGCACTCAACCTGAGTCTTTCCACCTCGCGGTCAACTACCGATCTCATGCGGGCATCGTCGACTGCGCATATTCGGTCATCCAGCTCATCACAGACTTTTGGCCCAACGCGATCGACGCTCTCGGACAAGAGACGGGCATGGTCGGAGGGCTGAAACCCGTCTTCTTTAGCGGGTGGGACCAGAACACCGTCCGATACGAGCAGTTCTTGTTCGGGGAGTCGTAAGTCGAGATGTCTCGTGCTCTGTCGCTTGAACTCACTGTAATCATCTGCGCAGTGGGAGCCATATCGAGTTTGGCGCACAGCAGTGTAAGTTTCGATATAGTAGCGTGTGCATGACCTCCATAACGCGCTTGGGCAGGTATCCTTGTGCGCGATGAGGCTGCTCGCGAGAGGCTGCGAGCCGAAGTAGGAGATATCGGCCTGATCTTGTGCGTGCCCCGATTCACAGCTGCAGTCTCGGGCTGATCGACGAGCTCACTAGGACACTATACGAGAGCAAGGGTCTAGAGTTCAACGATGTGAGTCAAGTTGACGGACGTGATGCTTACGAAGAGCCGGTGCTCACTGCACACGCCAGGTCCTCTTGTTCAACTTCTTCGAGGACTCGACCGTGGATCTCTCGCAGTGGCGAGTCGTACTCAACGCACTACCCCCGGAGCAACGGGCGGATCATCCTGCCCCGCGTTTCGACGATGCGCGCCATAGCGGGGTGTGCCGCGAGGTGCGTCCGTCCATACCTTCATGATGCTTCACAATTGTACAGTCTCTGACATTGATTGTAGCTTAAGTTCTTGTACGTAGCAATCACCAGAGCCCGCAAGAACCTCTGGATCGCAGACTGTTCGGAGAAGGGCGAGCCGATGAGGGTTAGCATTCCGTGGCATTGATGCGTGATATCCGTTCGCTCATTCTCCTATACCCGGCAGATCCTCTGGACACAGAAGGACCTGATTGAGAACTGCGACCCTGGAACCGACGTCCCTCGCCTTGCCATGTCTTCGACCGCCGAGGACTGGGCGAAGATGGCGCTCGAGCTCTTCAACAATCGCCGCTACATGCAAGCCATGCACTGCTACGATCGCGCCGGCCTCGCAAGAGAGAAGGAAGTCGCTCACGCGTACTACCTGCGAGAGGTTGCTAGGTCCACTGCCGTCAACAAGGGCGACGCAGCTGCTCGCGCAATCGCGTATGTCACAGCGGCAGAGGCGTTTGCTGCATCAGCACAAGAGGCCATCACCGAGAAACGAGCGTACTACCGTATCGCCGCCGAGTGCTACATTCAAAGCGGCGATGGCTACAAGGGAGCTCAGGCCTATCTCAACGCTGGCGAGTACAAGCTCGCCGCGCAGCATTACAGGAAGGCAGGGAAGTTCGATGAAGCCGTCGAGATCGTCAAGGCGCACCGAAGCGACATGCCGGAGAACGTGTCGGAGAGCATCGTGGAGGTCTCCCGGTTGTACTATCTGAGGGAGAACAGCATCAGGTTTGGTCTGCTTTCTCCACAAACGACCCGACTCTCACAAGTTGCGCGTGAAACAGGAAAGCGAGAGAACTCTTCGACTCAGACGAGGAACTCCTGGAGTACATGGATGACTACGGTCTCGATGTAGTGCGCGCGACCTTCCTGGAGCAGCTAGGACGGTACAGCGACGCTGCCGACATTCATCTCTCAGAAGGCAATACGCTGGAGGCGATTCGACTACTCACTCTAGATCGTGATAACATCCATTCCATCAAGAAGGCCACACGATCCCTTTTGGACGGCTTGTGGAGTCACCTCTCCTGCGGAACAACCGTCAGCGAAGAGCTGCTACAGAATGACAAGACCTTGGCGAGGTTGCTCCAGCTCTCGAAAAGCCTTGGTGGTTCGAACCCGGATGATGACCTCCACGACGAAGTACAGCAGAGATCTCCTTGTTCCGATGTATATGCTGAACATTGCGACAGGTGCTGATGTTCCGTGCGATCGCGAGGCGCGACTTCCAAGAATTGGAAACACTGGGCAAAGTGTTCTTAACGCGAGGAAACGTGGCCGCCGCCTTCCTCTGTTTCGATCACGTCTTCTCCGTCGCCCTGAAGCTCCAAACCTCCCTGTTGCCGGAGGTCGCCGACAAGCTACGAAGCTTTTCCGAGTACGAGCAGATTCTCCAGAAGTTCCGCATGGATTCTGCAGCTTGCGACAACGAGGCAGTCCGCAAGGTGTTCGCGATCCAACCCTCAGCCGACGAACTCTTCATCATCCCCAAAGACTCCTTCCTCGCTTCAGAGGCCAACTCCCGTTCTGCACCCAGCGCACAAATCACTGACCTGGGTATCTCCGTTCCTCGATGGGACCTGGAGCGTCTTCTCAAACGCGCCCTGAGCCAACTGCTTCTCAATCGCGTCAAGGAAGAGAATCGCACGCTCCGCGGCCTTCGTCGTCTTCAGCCTTGTTTGACATATACGGTCTATCAGCAGTGCAACCGTATACAGTGTCCTCGTCATCACGACGACTTCAGCAACTATGGCGCAGAAGACTACAATCTACGCATTGCGGTCATCATAGAACAGATCAAGATCTACCAAGGTGTTCGCGCAGTGGAGAACTCCCGCGAGCAGGCTGATCAGCGGTATGTGACTATCTGTCCAACCCTAGTGCGACGACTAAGCCTTTCTCTCTCACAGGATCTTCTGGCTCGAGCAACTATACGACGCACTCTTCCCCGCATACTACAAGCTTGGCTCCTTTCATGCTGTGGACCCGGTGTTGATTCCCGACTTGGCGTCTGGTCTGCGAATCGCGCAGGTGTGGCTCGGAGAACTCCTCTACAGCCTCGACCCCAACGGAAGGCTGGCGAAGAATGGCCCTGCCTTCTTGACTGTCTTGATGCGAATGGCCCATCTCTTCTTCGCCTGCGATCCCAAGGCGGCGGCAGACACCCTACCCCGCGTCCCATGTGTCGCTGGATATCGACCACCTTACCTTCTCAGAAAGCCAGAAAAGGCATATGTGGTGCACGACCTGCTGGGCATGATGATGAGTAACGACCCCAACGCTTTGAATAGAGGAATGCTCTTCCTGAAGTACGTATTTACTTCCTCTTCACGGTCGACATGATTAGCTCACGCATACGCAGCCACGTACTCGAGAACAAGGTCCCCATCGACGTTAGCGTGCTATGCAGCTTCATGGAGACGCTCTGCGGATCTTTCCTCATCCCGCAACGCTTGCAGGCGCGAGGAACACTGCATGATCTCACCCTGCCGAAGAGCTGGGTCATACGCCTCATTCCGCACGTGGACGCCCTGCAGGGTCGAGAGACACAACTTGTCGGCATGTTCACAAAGCATATGCGCGAACTACTGGAACAGCTGTACTCCGGTGCTCGTGAGTATGAGCCGATGTTGGCCTTGCCAGTTTGACTGACCCTGTCAATCAGCATGGCTGCTCTTCGATGGTCGCGACCTGCAGTCACTAGGCTTTCTGGTTAGGATGATCTTCTTCGCCAAGGCGTGAGTCGTTTTCGCAGCGTAGTTGAGCGAGGTTATAGTAGCTTACTCACTTCTCATCAGGTGCACAATCTTCTGCCTCTGTAAGTGTCCGGCGTTTCCTGGGGCCAGGATACACACCCACTCATGTCCCGCTTTTGTATAAGGGGGCTATAACATCCATTCGTTCCCCCTCCGCAACGACATACACAGGGCGATCTCTATCCTTCGCAAACCAGACTCGAGGCCTCATTCTCTTGTCGAAAAGTGAAGCCTTCTCATCTCACCGACGTGTCGCACCTACTCATATCGCCCGCGCAGGTACATCAATGCCCGGAGCTGGGACCACCTCGCGCGCGCCGTTCGCAGCGCGGTCGCCGGCACGTCCTTGGACGAGATGGTCCAGCTTCATCACGGATCGCATCCACTCCCAAGGTCTTCACTTCCCAACGTACGGCGTGTGGTTTACAACAGAACAGCGGACATCCCGTGGCTTCTCAAGACCGGTGGTTCGAGCGCGCCGCTCGCCAGCCTGCGGGCAGAGGCAGCGCCATTCGTACCGACGTGGGCGAGTTCGGATTCTGTGCCGGATGCTGGGGAAGATGCAGAGGATGACACCGAAGACGTGATCGAGGACGACGTCGAGCAGGCCGTCGACATGGACGACATCGCACAGGCCATCGACGCCGAGCAGGCCAACTCGGCCCCGACCCCGCCCACTGCGGAGGAAGTCGCCGCGGCGCAGGCAATCGCGGAGGCGTACCGGAGGTACCTGGCGCGGGCGCGGCTGCGCAAGACGACGGCGAAGGAAGAGAAGCGGCGGCGCGTCTTCGGCGCGTTTGCGGACGCGGCGCAGGGTATGGACTGGCCGCACACGTACTACCGCCGTCTGTTCCTCGGGCCGATCCCGCACCTCTACATCGCGACGGAAGTGCTCAAAGGACACCTGTACGAGGCGAAGAACAATGCGAAGAAGCGGCTGAACATCGTCAAGCATCTCGAACTGGAGAACGTGCAGTCGACCCTGACTCAGACATCGTGCGTACACCCACATTCTCCGCATCCTTTCCCTGCCCCTCTCACCGACGTACCTGGCTATCTCGCTTCTTCAGCAAGCTCATCAAGGAGGTCGAGAGATTGTACAGGGCGCTCGGGCCCACCGCGGACGTGCACAAGGCGCGCGACCTGCAGGCGCTCGAGGAGTATACACAGCAGGTCGAGGCGCTCCTGCGCAGCCTCCCGAGCTCCGTGTACGACAAGTGCGAGTTCGACATGAAGATCGCGCTGAAGGGCATCGTGCAGAAGAAGAAGCCCCCGAAGCGCGAGCCGAAGCCAGCGCTGAATGTCGCGGACGAGGATGTTTTCGAGGCGGACGTGAGGGAGGCGGACGACGTCTCGGAGGAAGAGGATATGATGGATGTTGACTCGTCCTAACGCAGAACGGCAACCACAACGAGACACAGGTCCAGTACGAACAAGGGTCCCAGGTAGCATTGCATGTACAGTATCACGATCGCCTTGTCAATATCTTCCAGACTCACGAGTAACTGTCAGATCTCTAGTGCAGAACAAGATCAACGTTGATGATTAACAGTGATATTTGCTGTACTGAGTTGCTGAGGGCGCCTATGACTATATCGCCGTTGATTCGGTCAATCTTGCAGCCTGTCCACCTACGGTCACAACAACACGAGGACTACCCACTTCGTCCCGGTCAGTCTCCGACGAACACCTACTCAAGTAAAGATATGGTTTTCCTCTTATTCTAGAACTAACCGGCCTCAGATGCTCCAAACGTGGCAAATCATCATCCTTCAAGCATTGTTCAGCTTCCTTCCCCCACGAGCGAAATCATGGCTTATGAGGTCCACTGCGAGACTAAGTGCGCAAGTCGATTAAGGGCGTGCACGCACCGCGCCTGATCGACTGCGCGGCGGGCTCCGACATCCGAGTCGTACATCCTGACGACCTGGATCGACGGCGACTGCTGCCAGGCCGTCTGGGACGCGCTCACCCCCGCAGACAAGGCGCGCATCGTCCGCGAGTTGCGCAGCCAAGTCGCCCGCCTCCGCGAGCACACCATCGGCCGCCGCCGACTCACCAGTGCAGCCTCCGGGAATCCCATCTCGGACCCCCGCATCCCCTGGCTGCGGGATGACCCCGAGCTCATCGCCTTCAGCCGACGCTTCTTCGAAGACGTCTGGCTCGGGCTCGATCTCCCCGCGTTGAACGCCCACACCATCCATCCGGCCATCCAGCCCCTCGTAGAGCGCACAGACGTCCCCGTCGTATTCTGCCACGGGGACCTGCTGCCGAGGAACATGATCCTCCCAGGCGGGCTGGAGAAGTGGCGGCGAGGCGCGACCCCCGTCGCGCTCATCGACTGGGAGTACGCGGCCTGGGCGCCGCTGCCGTGGGAGGCGCTGAAGGCAACCTGGCTCATCGTCAAGCCCGACGAGGACGACTGGTACGGGCTCATGCGGGAGGCGTTCCCAGAGTCTCTGGCGGAGCTAGAGGCGGATTGGCTGTGGCGATCCCAGTCCGGCATCTCAATTATCTGAGCAAGGGACTCGCTCGCGGCTCTGAGTCACGCTTTGAGGCTCCCCGACCTTGCCTCCAATATCCGACTCAGTCTCTACGTAGATAGGACCTCTCTGATTCGTGCTCTCAACAGTGCACACACTCGAGACATATATTTTGAAAATCCAATTCCCTGTTGCATCTTGTCCGCCAGGCTGAGTTCATCATCCGTCGACTTTGTCTTGATGGCACACTACTTGTGTAGCAGTCGAGTGTTCTTTCAATGGCAAACCCCCTCTAGGATCGTTCGGGAGTTCTTGGAGGAATCACAAAGTGCTTGGTGCCGCCAAATGAAACAGCACCCATCGACAATATTAGTATACGCAACACCGAGAATCAGCACGACTAAGATATACAGATACAACGCATCTTCGCCCCTCCCAGGTTCTCCTCTCTCCTCTCCAATAGTTAGATAATACAGTAAAATACGACACGGACGATGCGTGTTAGCGACGACAGCACTGCAGAGATCTCGACAACAGATATGTAAAAAAAACGGAGATGGGGGCTTGAGAGCACGACGGCAAGTGAGAAGTGAGTATATGTAGGGTGAGTTCGATTGGGAGTATCCACGGCGTCATTAGGTATAGCGTACGATTCACCGTCCAGGACGTCCGGCTGTCTTTCGTCTACGTCCAGCGTCCAACGTTCAGTTTGAGCGTGATTGGGTATCGATTGTCATGCGTATGAGCAGGAAGTTCGGAGTTCGTCGAGGTACCAGGTCCCCCGGGTATTGCAGTAAGGGGGGCTACCTACGCGAGCGTGTGCTCCGCGTAGTCCCCACGCGCGCATTTTCAACCTGCGCATACCGGCGCGCGTAGTCGCTGCGATTCATGCGCTGCAGGAAGTACTCCCCGGCACCGCCACCCCAGGACACGCTCCCGGGATAGTATGGCCGCGATGTGACCGTGAAGAGTTCGCTGATGTCGTCGAGCTGGCGGGACCGACGTCAGCCTCTGAAGCCGTGGCGAATGGGAGAGGGAGAGGGGATACGTACGTTGCGTTCTTTGAGAGCGGGCGACGCGCTGCGTTCACGTGTGATGCCGTTGCGTGCGGTTGTCCGCCCGGAGCCCATGAGGCACTTGAGCGAGACAACGATCGCGCCCTCCTTCAGGTCAAGGAACTTCTGTTTGAGTGCTTCGTTGACTAGCAAGCGTAAAGGGTCAGCATAAATGCACTGATATGGACCGTGGCAACTTACGCGGCTCAAGAAAGACCTTGTTGTTGACAAGCACGACGTCCGCCTCCTTCACCAGCCGGTCCACTTTCTCGCTCTTGAGCATGTCGCCCTCCTCGAACTCGACCTCGCCCATGCGCACGCCCCACATCGCGCACCGCATCTTGAACTGCTCCACCTGGCTCCTCGCGATCTTCGCCGGCTCAGGCATTATCTCGACGCCATACGCCCGACAACCTGTCTCGAGCGCGGCCTGCAGCACCACGTTTCCGACGCCTGCACCGAGGTCCAGAAAGAGCATGCCTTCGCGCAGGCCTGTTGCGTGGATGATGTCCGACACGAACGGTGGCATAAGCTCGCCGTACACCTCGGACGAGAACGCCTCATAACGCGTGAGCTTGTGCACGTGTGGCCCAACCGCGCGTTGGTACGTTTCGTCGATTACCCGCTGCACGACGTCCTGCGGCATCTCCGACCACGTCCTTACGGCTGCACGGAGCTGGTTTGGAGGTGCGAGCTCGAAGGGATCAGAAGAAAGAGGCGGGTATTTGAAGAGCGACAGCAGGGCATTGATCGCGTCCATGACCTTGAGGAATAGCGGTCCATCGCGTTTGTGGATCGCACGCTGCAGTAGGCGAAGGTAATCCACGCTTGGGGGACTGGATGATGTGCGACGGGTGGCGTACGAGGAGAGCGCAGAGATGCTGGAAAGGGATGATACAGAAGTGGCAGAGGAGTCCGATGAAAGCGACGAGCACGATGACTGCGAGGAAGATGTGGCGGACGACGAGTCGGAGGAGGGAGAAGGTATAGACGAGGGAGGAGATGGCGCAGGAGATGGACAATCTGATTCGTAGAGGTCTTCATCGGAGAGGTCCTTCGTAGGAAGCGTGCCGAAGAGGGTCCGTTGCGCAGGGCTCAGATAATCTGAAAAGGAGGCGTAAGTCGCGAAGTCGTCAGGCACAAATGTGGTGTCCCTTACGTTCGACAATCGTGTGGAGACTGCTCTCCAGGCACATTATAGGATTGTAGTGATCCTTGTCCTTCGGTGCAAGCAAGATAAATCTGAGCAGCAGTTAGTGAGAACCAAGCATCTGCGCCAGCGTATAGGGGCGTACCTTTCACTGGCACCGCTATTGGGGTACTCCAGGGTGGCGTAGGGGTAGTCCGTCGGATGTGGATCAAAGGATCGGTCTTCTGGGTCGAGAGGATTGGAGAAATCTATGCGCAAATCAGCAGGTTGTATACGCTCGCCTGGAGCGAAGTTCACGTCTCATGCGCCGTTGGGCACGCGTCCCGAACAGAAAAGGCTGCACGCTACTGGCAGACGGCAGGTGCGGAACTTCACCCGGCAGAAAAATAGGAAACTCACATGCTTTGTATCCCTTCATGAGGCTCCACACTACTGACTCCGAGCTCAAGAAACCCGGCCCCGGGTTCCCATCCCTCTCGATCCAGCAGTCGCGTGCGGCGTTAGGCGGTGGAGCTGCTGCACTAGCGACGGACGTCGCCCGCGTGCTGGGGCCAGAGACGACCTCATTTGCTAGTGGCGAGGGTGCGAGAGACGTCTGCCGGCTCGAAGAAGACAGTCTGGACAAGGATGCGGCACTCGAGGCACGCGTCCGGCGCGGGGAGTCGCTCGTGTCTGCACCGCTCGAAATCTCGGGTGTTACGCGTCGCTTCTTGTTGCCTGCATGAAGAAGGGGCTCTTCGCTCTTGCGCTTGGCTACATCCACGTTGCAAGTCGTTTTCGAGGAGGAGGTAGGGGTGGGGCGCGCCGTGACCTTGATTGCCGGAGCGCCTCCAGAGGGCCGCGGTACTGCTACCACGCGTGTAGTGACGACGGTGGACGAGCCGGCGGTCGAGTACTTGGACTTGGAGAAGAAGGAGCGGTCAGACGAGGACGCGAAGGGTGTCGAGGACGAGCTCATCGTCGAGGAGGTCGTGGGCGGTGTCCAGAACGTGGTCGGTGGCGGTGAGCTGCTTCAAGTTTGCGTCAGCGCTCCGGTTCCCCCGGCGGCGCTTGGCAGAGTTGCCGTTGCATGGCGCAGCTCCTCCTCGCCTCTTTCCTGGGCGCTCGTTCGCTCCCATTGGTGCTCTCTGTCCACTCGCGTCGCGCTCTCTCACTGTCTGTCCTTGCCTCTCAGGTGCGCTCTCCCGCCTCTCAGGTGTGCTCTCCCGCCTCTCAAGCCCGCGGTACTGCTACCACGCGTGTAGTGACGACGGTGGACGAGCCGGCGGTCGAGTACTTGGACTTGGAGAAGAAGGAGCGGTCAGACGAGGACGCGAAGGGTGTCGAGGACGAGCTCATCGTCGAGGAGGTCGTGGGCGGTGTCCAGAACGTGGTCGGTGGCGGTGAGCTGCTTCAAGTTTGCGTCAGCGCTCCGGTTCCCCCGGCGGCGCTTGGCAGAGTTGCCGTTGCATGGCGCAGCTCCTCCTCGCCTCTTTCCTGGGCGCTCGTTCGCTCCCATTGGTGCTCTCTGTCCACTCGCGTCGCGCTCTCTCACTGTCTGTCCTTGCCTCTCAGGTGCGCTCTCCCGCCTCTCAGGTGTGCTCTCCCGCCTCTCAAGGGCGCTCTCCCGCCTGTCCCGCCTGCGCGCCCTCCCGTCTCCTCGGCGCACGTCCCGACCGCGACCGCAGCCGACTTCTGCACGCCTGCCGGTATGTATCTGGCTGCGTATTTCGTTTATAGACACTGCTCACCCGTCGGTTCGTACTCGTGCTAGGACCTCTGCCCTGTCCTCGCCCTGCTCTCTCACTCGTCTCTCCGCGGACCGGCCCCTCCTCCACGCCCCGCCTCCAGACTTTCCGTGCACACTACGCACGCCGTCGCCGTGGCGCTTGCCAAAGTGTGCAGGCGCCCTCTACGTCCTTCGCCCGCAATCTCATCTGCGCTTTCGCGGCCGCTCTACTGCGACGGCACTGGCGCAACCTGTGCACGCGGATAGGGCGCACGCCCGCCTACGCTCAGGCGCATTTCCACGTCCGTCCCACACGAACTGGCCGCTCGACGCCGCGTTCTCGGCACGCCGTCGCACTTCATCGCGAATGCTCGCTCCCTCGCCTCGCCTACCGGCCCAAATCCTCGCCCAGGCCGCGCATACACTCACCACGGACGTGCCCTGCACGCCGCTTGCCGATCGGCCCAGAACTCCGGCGGCAACGCTCTCCGCGACCTCTCCCCGCATGCGCCCTCTAGCCGGCGACGCCCCGCACCGGCATCGCCATGCCCCGCCCCCACGCTCTCAGGGATCACTCGCGGCATCTGCAGGAAGATGCCTCTGCACGCGCGAGGCCGTCCCGTGCGCCGTTCGCCCGCAAATCCCGCCGCACTGCACCCCACTCTCCCCGGCACTCCGTCGACCGCCGCGTCGTTGAATCTTGCGACGCGCTATCGATCTCTGTACGAGAGGTCAGCAGGGACGATAGGCGTAGACCAGGTGCGTCAGCAAAGTCTCACAGTGCGAGCTGCGCTCCTGACGTCAACATCTCGACTCTCCCCGTCTCGTTCCAGCCAGCTCCTCCCACCACCCGCGCACCTCGACGCCTCATCCTGTCGCGCTCACGATACGCTGTCCGAGGTCGGGCAGCACCGCCGTTGCGTGCGCAAACGCGCCGCACACGTTCCCCGCCCGGGACGCCGCCTGTACGGCAACGACCCGCGCACGGACCGCTCGAGCCACCTCCCACGTGAGTACCACCGTGCCGCTCCGGCATATCTGCATGCTGCGGTGCGCGCCACGTTCTGCTTGCGTACGGTGCGTGGCAAAGGCGTCCGGACGCGAATGGCACTGACGGCACCGTTTTTTCAGGCCGCCGACATGCAGAAAGTCGATTTCACGCCGCGGAAACGCCGGCCCCGTTCCCTCTTGGCGACACGCATAGAGCCAGGCACGTTCTGAGCCACGCGCACGATCAGCCGGCGCGGTACCGCGACGTCGAGGAAAGCGTCGAGCATGGGCACCCGAGTCCGGACACCCATGCTCGCGCCAGTCCCCGACGCCGCCCCGCGCCTCACAACCACTCCCAAATCTTCAGGCACACTCCCAGAACCCGGCACCGCTGTGCGCTCACGCCCCAGACGCGTCCACCGCGCTGCACGCTGTCGCCTCAGCCCGGCCGCCCGCACCGAAAAACCGCTGTGCCGCCTCGCCCGCCGCGTCTCCGCCCTCGCCACTCCGGCTCCAAGCACGCCGAACCACCCCGCATGCGCTCCGTGAATGCCAGCGTGATCCGCGCCGGAAAAGTTCTGCGCGTTTTCGCGCGATTTCATGGGCGGCCGGAAAGACGCGTGCGCCGCGGCCCAGCCGACCGGCCGGCGGCGACGAGGCTTTGCAGGAACGCCCCTCGGAGTGTGTCCTGCCTGCTCCCGCAGTTTTTACGCGCGTGCGGGACGTTTGAATTTCGAGCTTTCGGACGGGTCTGCAGAGGCGGGCGCTTGTATCAGTGGCGGCGCTGTGGCCGTCCTGGCGCGAGTTTATCGCTTGTGCGGCGCGACGGCGCGGCTGTGCGCAACGTGGACGCTCCGAGCACGCGTCGGTACCGTCGCCAATGCGGACGGAACGAGATTGAGGTGCGCAATTGCCGTCCTCTGCGTCGAGCTCGCGGGAAGCTGACGTCCCTCTAGACCGCCGCCCACGCGCCCTGCCCTTACGGCGACGATCAGCGCACCGATTTTACGGACGCCTGTCGTGTCGGAGCGCGCGGACGTCTGCAAACCGGCCCCGCCGTTGGTACTCAAGCCCTCACTTCGCCAGAGCACAGCGCCGGGCTCTCCGAGCGTACCGGGGAAGGCCGTCGTTGCAGGCGTCCTGGAGACGCCACCGCCGACGACGGCACTCCCCGGCGAGCTTCTACCGCTGCCGTGCGCGTAGAACCGGAGCGCGCCGCCGACGCGACGCACACGCCGGGCGGCACGTCCCCGCGCTGTAGCTCGTTGGTTAGTACGACATGTACATACGACGTCCCGTGCGCCGTGTAACGGCCAGCCCCTGGCGCTGTTAGTGCCATGACCGTTCCCCGCCGTCCCGCCGTGCTCGCCCGCCCGACGCGTCCAGTGGCTACGTACGTATGAGCTACGCTACCCCCCGCATCATACTTAACGCCCTCGCCCCTCTCCCGCTCCCCGCCACCTGCGCGAAGTCGGAACAAGGAGTTCTTCTCCCGTGACGAAAAGGTGAGCCGGCCGGCCAGGCACTCGAGATCCGAGCGAGATGCTCACCTCGCACGCACAGACTGGACTCGGCCGCTGGGACGTCATGACGGGCGGTCCGCCCACCGTCCTTGCCGTGCAGCGCGCGTCCAAGGGGCGGCCTAGAGCGGTGAGATCAGTAACGCGTGCGCCCCAGGCTGGCTAACTCACCGGGATTGCGCTGACTCCGCCAGGCCGGCCGTGGGGAGTGCGCGGACGCGTTGCAGCTCAGCACGGCGGCGACGACGCACGCAATGCATCACGTCTCGCCTCGTCGTCTCGAGCGCCGCTTCCAGCTCCCTGTGAAGGTCGCCCCGCGTCGGCTGCAAGAGGCGCGGCACAACGACGCGGCGTTCTCTGTAAACGCCCTCCCGCCCCGTCCTTGTTCTTTCCCGTCTCGCCCCGCCACGCTGATGTGAGATCTACTCACTATCCTCGCCCAGACCCTCCCGCTCAAGGCTCCCGTCCTCTCACAAGGGCGACGCCGCACTCGAATGCGCAGGTGTCCCGGGTGCTCGCCTCGCCCGCGACGTCCGCCTTCCAGGACGGTGACGGCGTGCGCCGCACAGCGGTTGCGCTGTGGAATGAGACGTGAGTGTCGTTCCATGCCGTCCGGAAGCCCGTACTCACCGTCGTGCGTTCCGTACCGATCACGCCTTGTAGTTCGATGTTGCTTCCGCGTGCCCGAGGCTTCGCTCGTCATGGCCTGCATCCCGACGTCTGTGTGGACGCAAAACCAGATGAGTGAGTCGCCTCTTCCATGTTCAAGACCAGCAATGACTTACCCGCAGTCCAGTGCAACGCCTCCTCCCTTCCGCGCTGTCGAGAAGACTCGTACGACCAGGTGAAACGTCGACGGAGGCAGCTGTCCTGGAATGTCCCGGGCCGTCCACTGCACAGGTACTGAGCACACGGGTCGCACTGCGACGATGCCTTGACCGGACTCACCTTCCAGTACCCGCCGGATTCATCGAACCTCGCGCAGCGGGTGCTATCAGCGCCGTGCTCGCGGAAGATGCGTACGGGCCGAGAGCGGCTGTATATTGCACGGTCAGCGGCGTTCTGCGACTGCCATGCCCCATACCGACGTACCTGCCCCCGTCCAACGCAGATGTGCCGAGGTCGAGCGCGAGCACGGCGGGAGGAAGCACGAGAGGAGGGCGACGGGAAGGTGAGCGCGGACGCGTCCCGTCCCGTCTCGTACTTAACCCGAGGATGATTTAGGGCCGCCCCGCATCTCTCGCGTCGAGCGGTGGTCTGTGCGCGGGCATTCGACCAGAACGAGGCCCGCCCATGTCACCCGGACGCCGTGCTGACGGAGACGGGGCGCGGACGTTACGAGACCGTCGGAGGACAAGCCCGGGCACGCCGAGATGCGCACCAACCAGAGGACGACACGGCGTGCCGAGGGAACTGGGGTGAGCGGGAGAGGGTGCGCACGGACGCACCGCGGGAGGGAGAACAGCACTTACGCGGCGCGGTGCGTTTCAGGCGACGGCCTCGATTCGCAGGTACGGGGTGCGTTCGCTTCGGGCGGTGGGCGCTCGGTACGCGACGTCCCAAGGCCTTCCGTCATCCGCGCGGGCGCAGGCACTGCTCCGGCTACTTGGCTGCTGAATTCGCGGGTGCACTCGTATCGGCGTTCCAGAGACTGACGGCGGGGTGGTCCATCCCGACTCAGGGAGCCTATGTCGACTCGACGCTAACCTCCTGGATGTGTACTGTAGCGTCCAAGAAATATATTTTGCGCGGGTGTCCTCAGCACTGCGTCGTGTCCCAGAGTGGCGTTGTTAGCAGTAATGTGTGCGCAAAATTACCCCGAATTCCCAGCAGAGTGGCCCCCGCAACGAGCATGATGACGGCGCAAGGTACGCGCAGATGCGAGATGCATCGCCAGGAGCACCGAAGAGATGGGAGGCGGCAGTGTGCAGGCATCCGAGCGATCCTGATCGCTATGAACGGCAGGAGGCTTGAAGGCACGCTCGGGTGCCCAGACGGAAGGCCTGCGAGCGAGACTGCAGTAGTTCAGTGTATGGAGAGTGATGTTGCCAGTATTCTGTGTCTCCGCGGAGAGCTTCGCAACACTCGAAATATGCCAGAGATATATCTGCATTCAAATGGTGCATTGCGGTCGCTGTGCCTGTGCCAGCTTCGCAAGTTCTGGTGGTAGTCCGGGGTGCATTCTCTCCTGCCAGTGCTGCGAACACACTTCGACGAGCTCCTTGAGCGCACGAGCATGTCACTCACATATACGCCAATGCAGTTGAATACCTATGTCTTCGACGACTTGCCCGTGGTGCCCTGTAGATATACGGTGGCGTCGACCGCGGCCCGGCACTTGATCTTTTAATCCGGCGAGAAGTTCGAGCCTTCGCGCTGCTTTCTCAGGAGTTAGTTATAAAATGGCCTCGCTGCGTTGAGCACAATTTAAATACAGGTGTCGCCTCGCACAGGACCTCTTCGACTCGCAGAGTGCTGCTTCAGAGTAAATGTAGACTGGACGAGCGCGTACCGCCAGTGGCTGAGTGTGGCACTCACAGTCGCTTTGAGATACAACCGAATTCCGGTTCGCCAAATGCTCACGAGATGGAATTTATGTCAATCAAGTCGTCTAGCTAGGGATATGTAGGGCAGCTAGTTGTAAGCCGACATGGTGGAGAGACATCGGACGAGAGCTCTGGCAGGAGTTGTCGGGCTGCGCGGGTACTTACTAGGCTCGAACTTTCTTACCACAATAGGCAGGTGCGCACTCAACCTCGCACGCGCGCCACCTCTCGTGCTCACATCTTCTTGCACACTGACCACGGCCACGATGCGCTCACAGACCGATGTGAATGCCCGGGACCGTTGGACGGCGTTCAGTACTGCTCACCGCGTTGGTGGCACGCAAGCGATGCGCTGCAGATCTCGGCTGTGGCAGGGTTGGCAAGCGGTTCGAGCGCCGGTGGCGGCTGCTTCGACGCAGCCCTGAGATTCGGGATTGGCTGCTGATATTTAGACCAAGATCTGCCCTTTGCGGCTGCAAATGAGAGATGAATATTACAAGATACTATCTACTGCCTGTCTCATAACAGTCGACATCACATACACGCGCGGAGGGGCCAGGGCAGAAGCGGAAGAGGTTAGGAATAAGAGTGTCAGGAGCATTACGCTGCTCACGCCCTTACTCCTATCCCTTCCGGTTCTGGGAGAGTGAGGCCGGCCCGAGGGCGTGTTGCCAAGGCGTGAATATTTCGGTGCGCATCGAGTGTGATTAGCGAAAATATGAGGCCCAAAAATGTCAGTTTCATGAGCATCACACGTAAGAATCCACCGCAAATGACTCTGAATACTTCGCGACCCGGAGGCTCCGATCACACCGCACACAGCAGCCAGGCAATATGATTGGCCCAGGCGATAAGAAGTACGGTAGCATTCTACAGTCGGGTAACTACAACTGTCAGCTTGCCGTGAACGGCCCTGTACCGCCGTGCGCGCCCTGCACAGGCCCACGGCAATCCACGCTTGGCTCTCCGTCTAGACCGCGCACGCTCAGGATGTGGTCATGACCTCCCCGTCCGTGCCACACCATCCGCAGAACTCACCGCTCTCCGCCCGCCTTCCCCACCACTTCTCCGCTGGGGATCGCGCCCACGCCGGCCTGCCAGCCTGATCTCGAACATCGCCATCTGCTTCCTGTCAACATCGTCACCGGCACCTGCAGCGTGGTCAGACACTGAGAATCCCACCGCAAAGGAGAGGTACGCACAGATCTCATTATCCCGGTCATTGGAGTGCTCACGCATTCGTCTCACCGTGCAGTTTCCGTCCGCCGCGCCGTCTAGAAGTCTCCACGCAATACTAGCTCTCCTCATGTGCAGTTGAACGTGCCAAACAGGAGCAGTTCACGCTCAGGCGGTGGTCAGGCAACACCCCGATTCCGACAGGGACCGCCTCTCGCTCTCGAGGTGCACATGTGCTGCAGCCATTTGACATCCGCAGGGGACGGCGCACAGCTCCAGATGCAGCCCGCCTCGACCCCCGACTGAGTCATCAGCATGGGAGCTTGACATGAACGAGGTACGCACTGTATCCCTCTGCAGAAGACCACCTTGAGCTGACTTGCCCCAGCGCCGCTGCTATATTACAAACATCCTCGCGCACTAGTGCTCCGGAAGTGCGCCTCACCTCCCATCCATGCGACAGCCCGAACAAGACATGACGGTGCGAGGTTCGACATGAAGACGTCTCGCAGCGGCAAAGGCGCCCACCGGCAAGACATCTCCCAGGCCCCCGCGGTGGTGCAATGCTCGTCCCGGGGCTGGGAATACCGGTCGCCACACTCCCATCACCCCAGCTATCGTCCCGGCGACTCGTCGGAAGCAGCAGAGGAGCAGCTGCTCCGACGAGGTATGATGGATACTCCCCGCGCGCACGCCATCTAGCTCCAACGAGCACATCAACGGGTCTGCAGCTAGGGACGCATGCAAGCACCGCTCCCATCGCTCACGATTCCGAGGTACGTACCGCCGTCAACCCGGCTCACGGAACGGTGCTGCAATGCTGATGTTGTGTCTCGAAGACATGCCGGCTTGCGTCGATGCGGATGCAGGAATGTACACACCATGTCCCCAAGGGACTCCTGCGCTCATTGCACCGACGAGGTGAGCGGAGGAGACAGCGTGGCGCGGCTCCGCACGGTGCAGGAACTCGCTCAAGCGCCCGTGTGGCCCACCCACGCGCGAAGTCTCCCTTGCCCGTGTCAACTCGCTCTCTACGGTCGTTCCATCGCGGTGCAACATGTGTTGGCTCTTTCTCGCGCCCCGCCCTCGATTCACCCGTTTCCGAGTGGAGGAACGTGTTCCCCGGAAGGCCCAACATCGGAGGGTTCACCCACCTTTCCCGGCCGCGCGCGCACCGGTCCCTCAGCACGGAAGTATGCGCGCAAGCCGGCGAACATATTCCGAGGCACCGAGGTGGGCGAGGTACGTACCGTGTTGACCGCTCGTGACCCCGACTTCCAGCTGACATGCGATGTTGCAGACTGCACGTTAGGTGCTGTGTGCTTATGTCTTTCGTGAAGGCACGCGACGCAGACCTGAATATGCGCACGGGAGGGGCGTCGGGACAAGAGGCGGGCGGGTGGAAGGAGACGTGTCGACGCGGCCGAACGGTGCAGCTGTCGAAAGAGGCGCCCAGCTGCCTCCCGGTGCGCAGAGTCTCGAGCTCCCGGGCGACGCGTTCTCTGTCTCGGTCCATACAACGCGGCGCCCCTCCTATCTACTCGCGCTCGCACTGGCCAACCATCGGGGAGCACAACACGGGTGTGCACGAGACGGACGCGGGGCGAGAATGCCTCGTGCCGCGCGGGTGGTTGATTCTCGCCCAGGACGCGTCTGAACGGCTGCGCACCGGCGCAGATGCAGACGGCAACACCTCCACCCCGAAAGCGCGCATGTACGTACCTTTTTTTTGTCTCGAGCAGTGTCCGCTTTCTGATGAGCCTGCAGATCAACGGATTTGACGTGCAGAGGAGACGGCGGAGGGCGGGCGTCGCGCGGGACGGGACAGACGGAGGACGCGCGGGTGGCAGAGGGCAGCTGGTGGACGGGGAGTGAGTCGCATCCGAAGCTGGACAGAGCTGGACGCGGGCTGCTCAAGAATAGGCGCCCATACGGCGAAGTGCGCGAAGTCGTTTCTCGCCGCCGCCGAACGCTCTCTCCCGCCAAGCTGCCGCTGCAAGACGACGACCTCCTCGCGTTTCCGGCCGCACACCCGCAGACGGCGTTCCGAAAGCACAAGACGCGTCTGTGCTGCACGACTCGAAGGCGTGGCGCTTCCACCCCCCTCGGGCCGCGCGAACACTTGTTCCGGGTGCGCCCGCGTTGTGAGCACGCCGAACACCGTGCATGTACGTACCGGATGCGCGACGCCCGGCGGACACGTTCTGGTGGCCGGGCTGCGAGACGAGGGGAGAGGACGGGAGGGCGCGGTGGATGGCGGACGTGGGTCGCGAGGAGCAGCAGAGTATGCACCTGTCTCCTGAGGTCGCCTGTGTCGTGTACCCAGTAGCCTCTTGAATACGAGTCTCTCTGAGTCTCCAACGCAGAGTGCGAGAGAGAGCCAAGTGCCGACGGTTCTCCCACCACACCCCAGCGTGTAACCAGCCAGTACTCTTGACCAGCGTTGTACCAGCATTCTCGACCAGCGTTAAACCAGGCAATATTCTCGACCAGCGTTAAATCAGCCAGCATTCTCGACGCAGAGTTCGTGAATCCATCAGGGAGATCTCAAAGACAGCCCCAGATAGTCGGCCAAGCGAGATCCAGCGCACCCTCACCGTGAAGTCCAACTCCGAGTCGCCCCTCGCGCCCCGCGCCCCGCGCCCCGCGCCCCGCCGCGCCTCGCCTACGCCGGCGCACCGCCACCCGCACCGCCACCCCCCGACTCGCCTCGCACGCGCGCAGTCCATCTCCGCCGCGAACGAAATATATTCTCTGTCTACGCCTATGTACATCCCGAGCACGTCGCCCCGCTCGCCGCAGCCCGTGCGGCGAACGAAGCCAGTCATCACCTACAGCGCACCGTTCCCCGTCCAGGACGTCCGCGTCCAGCGTCCAGTCTTGAGTGTCCTCGGGTATCGATGGTCATGCGTCATGAGCAGGAGGTACGAATTCGGAGGCTGCCGGGGCACCAGGTCCCCCGGGTATTGCAGCGAGGGCTACCTACGCGAGCGTGTGCTCCGCGTAGTCCCACCGCGCGCATTTTCAACCTGCGCATACCGGCGCGCGTAGTCGCTGCGATTCATGCGCTGCAGGAAGTACTCCCCGGCACCGCCACCCCAGGACACGCTCCCGGGGTAGTACGGCCGCGATGTGACCGTGAAGAGTTCGCTGATGTCGTCGAGCTGGCGGGACCGACGTCAGCCTCTGAAGCCGTGGCGAATGGGAGAGGGAGAGGGGATACGTACGTTGCGTTCTTTGAGAGCGGGCGACGCGCTGCGTTCACGTGTGATGCCGTTGCGTGCGGTTGTCCGCCCGGAGCCCATGAGGCACTTGAGCGAGACAACGATCGCGCCCTCCTTCAGGTCAAGGAACTTCTGTTTGAGTGCTTCGTTGACTAGCAAGCGTAAAGGGTCAGCATAAATGCACTGATATGGACCGTGGCAACTTACGCGGCTCAAGAAAGACCTTGTTGTTGACAAGCACGACGTCCGCCTCCTTCACCAGCCGGTCCACCTTCTCGCTCTTGAGCATGTCGCCCTCCTCAAACTCGACCTCGCCCATACGCACGCCCCACATCGCGCATCGCATCTTGAACTGTTCCACCTGGCTCCTCGCAATCTTCGCCGGCTCGGGCATTATCTCGACGCCATACGCGCGACACCCGGTTTCCAGAGCAGCTTGCAGCACCACGTTCCCGACGCCTGCGCCGAGGTCCAAGAAGAGCATGCCTTCGCGCAAGCCTGTGGCGTGAATGATGTCCGACACGAACGGTGGCATAAGCTCGCCGTACACCTCGGACGAGAACGCCTCGTAGCGAGTCAGCTTGTGCACGTGCGGCCCGACCGCGCGCTGGTACGTCTCGTCAATTACCCGCTGCACGACGTCTTGCGGCATCTCTGTCCACAACTTTACGGCTGCGCGGAGCTGATTTGGGGGCGCGAGCTCGAACGGATCGGAGGGGAGTGGGGGGTATTTGAAGAGGGACAGCAGGGCATTAATCGCGTCCATCACCTTGAGAAATAGCGGCCCGTCGCGTTTGTGAATGGCGCGCTGTAGGAGACGGAGGTAGTCTACGCTTGGGAGACTGGATGGTGTGCGACGCGTGGCGTATGAGGAGAGCGCAGAGATGCTGGAAAGCGACAATACAGATGTGGCGGAGGAGTCCGAAGAAAACGACGAGAGCGATGATTGCGAGGAGGATGTGGCGGACGACGAGTCGGAGGAGGGAGAAGGTATAGACGAGGGAGGAGATGGCGCAGGAGATGGACAATCTGATTCGTAGAGGTCTTCATCGGAGAGGTCCTTCGTAGGAAGCGTGCCGAAGAGTGTCCGTTGCGCAGG
The DNA here is from genome assembly GCA_001304625.1 of Trametes sp. AH28-2. NCBI lineage: Eukaryota > Fungi > Basidiomycota > Agaricomycetes > Polyporales > Polyporaceae > Trametes > Trametes sp. AH28-2. The sequence continues at coordinate 42,279 of KQ464128.1, forward strand.
GCTCAGATAATCTGAGAAGGACGCGTAAGTCGCGAAGTCGTCAGGCACAAATGTGGCGTCCCTTACGTTCGACAATCGTGTGGAGACTGCTCTCCAGGCACATTATAGGATTGTAATGATCCTTGTCCTTGGGTGCAAGCAAGATAAATCTGAGCAGTGATGAGAATCATACATCTCCATTAGCATATAGGGGCATACCTCTCACTAGCACCGCTATTAGGGTATTCGAGGGTGGCGTAGGGATAGTCGGTCGGATGTGGATCAAAGGATCGGTCTTCTGGGTCAAGAGGGTTGGAGAAATCTATGCGCATATAAGCACCTCATATATGCTCGCCTAGAGTGAAGTTCACGTCTGATGCTCCGTTGGGCACGCGTCCCGAACAGAAAAAGCTGCACGCTACTGGCAGACAGCAGGGGCGGAACTTCACTCGGCAAAAACATAGGAAACTCACATGCTTTGTATCCCTTCATGAGGCCCGACACTACTGACTCCGAGCTCAAGAAACCCGGCCCCGGGTTCCCATCCCTCTCGATCCAGCAGTCGCGTGCGGCGTTAGGCGGTGGAGCTACACTAGCGACGGACGTTGCCCGCGTGCTAGGGCTAGAGACAACCTCATTCGCTAGTGGCGAGGGTGCGAGAGACGTCTGCCGGCTCGAAGAAGACAGTCTGGACGAGGATGCGGCACTCGAGGCACGCGTCCGGCGCGGGGAGTCGCTCGTGTCTGCACCGCTCGAAATCTCGGGTGTTACGCGTCGCTTCTTGTTGCCTGCATGAAGAAGGGGCTCTTCGCTCTTGCGCTTGGCTACATCCACGTTGCAAGTCGTTTTCGAGGAGGGGATGGGGGTGGGGCGCGCCGTGACCTTGATTGCCGGAGCGCCTCCAGAGGGTCGCGGAACTGCTACCACGCGTGTAGTTACGACGGTGGACGAGCCGGCGGTCGAGTACTTGGACTTGGAGAAGAAGGAGCGGTCAGAGGAGGACGCGAACGGCGTCGAGGACGAGCTCATCATCGAGGAGGTCGTGGTCGGTGTTCAGAACGTGGTCGGTGGCGGTGAGCAGGTGCCTCAAGTTTGCGTCAATGCTCCGGTTTCCCCGGCGGCGCTTAGTAACCCCGGAAAACCTTACATTATCTGATAACACCTTGTCCCGCAAATTAGAAGAAAGTGCGCTTTCACCTCCAAAGTCTTCACGTAGATACGTTCTTCTGGAATGCTAGGAGGTGGACATCCAGAGCGCACGCTGGGGTAGTAGATCAGAGATACGCTTGCGAAACACAGGGATGCGTTGGGCCGTCGTACTGTTCCTGGACGCCTTCCGTAACGGGCAACCCACGTGGCGGAATGCTGTATGAGATGGTTGCCGTTACATGGCGCAGCTCCTCCTCCGCCACCTCGCCCCCTTCTCCTCCTCCCCATCGTACGTTCCTTCCGCAGTATATTCCCTGGGCCCTGACCGCGTCAACGACCTCGTTCTCAACGTCCGAAACTTGTAGATCATGCCGCCTCCTCATTATGACTTCTTGATCAAGGTGCGCAACTGAGAGACGTCACTCGCGCGGTCCCTAATGGCATACCATCCCAGCTCCTCCTCATCGGCGACTCAGGTTCGTCCTCACTCGTAAGACGTGTCTAGAACCGCGGTGTTGACCCTACCACCTGAAACTAGGTGTCGGGAAGTCTTGCCTGCTTCTGCGGTTCTGCGACGATGCATGGACACCCTCCTTCATCACCACTATCGGCATCGACTTCAAGATCCGGACAATTGAACTCGACGGAAAGCGCATCAAGCTTCAAATTGTGCGTGCTTGCAACACTCACCACTTTCAAGCGTCCGTGCACGATACTCACCGCTGTATTCGGGACTCCTCTACGCCGATAGTGGGATACTGCTGGTCAGGAACGTTTCCGCACCATCACCACCGCGTACTACCGCGGAGCCATGGGCATCCTCCTCGTATACGACGTCACGGACGAGCGGTCGTTCAACAGTGCGTCTCATATCTCCCCTCTCTGCCCTCTGCGCGCTGAAACCATACTTCGCGTGCGCCTAACCCCCAGACATCCGTACATGGCACGCGAACATCGAGCAGCACGCGTCCGAGGGCGTGAACAAGATCCTCATCGGCAACAAGTCCGACTGGTCCGAGAAGCGTGCTGTCACGGAGGAGCAGGGCCGCGAGCTCGCCAACGAGCTCGGCATCAAGTTCATGGAGACGTCCGCGAAGATCAACGAGGGCGTCGAGGAGGCGTTCTTCACCCTCGCAAGGTCGGTCCTGTCCTCCTTAAAGCTTCTCGTCTGCCCCTTCCTTCCACATTTCCTGCAACCCTGCGCACCCCGCGCAATGTTCCCCCTTCATTGTCTCGAGGTTTCCCCGCTGACCCTTTGCCCTTTGCTGCAGAGACATCAAGACCCGGCTCATCGACTCGCAAGCAGACAGCGCCAGCGCCGCGCCCGGCCAGCCCGGCGCAGAAGGCTCCGTCCGGGTGAACCAGCCCGCCTCCCAAGCCGCCGGCGGGTGCTGTTAGATAACCCCCCGCCCCTCTCGCCTCCCCCGCTCGC
>KQ464128.1:44864-127789 GCA_001304625.1 Trametes sp. AH28-2
CGTCCGGGTGACCCAGCCCGCCTCCCAAGCCGCCGGCGGGTGCTGTTAGATACCCCCCCGCCCCTCTCGCCTCCCCCGCTCGCCACGCCCGCCCCAGGCCTTCTCACACGCCCGTCGTCGCCACTGCCGCCCACATACATCTGTATTAGTGTACACATGTCTCGCTGTCAGAAGTCTCGTTCCCGGTTGCTCCGGCTGGCCTCCGCGCGCCCTGGAGGGTAGGGGCGGGCGCGGGCGGCACTGTTTCTCTCTCTTCAGCAATCTACATATTTATACAGGACAGGAATCAGGATGTGATGATACACGTACAACAGAACCGGGGTGGAATGTGTGAGCAAGATAAGAAATAGTGACGAATCCGCCCAAGGCCTCCGTGTAAACTCGGAGTACGTCTGAGCCTGACCGTAGCTGACACCTCAGTCCTGTTTGAGCGGCACGGATGCGTTCCAGTTCCCGCCCCACCACCGCTTGATGCGCTCCCCGCCCCACTCCTCGTACTCGGCCTTCGTGACGCCGACACGCGCGAACTCGTCCGTGCGCGCAAAGTCCGCCATTCCGCGCCACGCGTCGCGCGTCGGGTCCGCAGCGCGCTGGATGTCCAGCGGCATCTCTGGGGGCAGGATTGGCCGCAGCGTCCCGTGCAGCCGCGGGATGAGGTTCGGGAGCTGCGACGGGCCCCCGGTGAGGAACACGTTCTGTCGGGCGTCGTGCCAATGTTCAGTGCGGAGAGGTACAAAGGAGGGGGGGATTGAGACGCACAGAGACGAGCCGGCCCTTTTCCTGGTCCGGGAAGCGGGCGAGGACGTTCTGGAGGACCTCGCCGAGGCCGGCGGAGTCGATGCCCGCCATGCTTGGCGAGAACCACGCTTCGCACACACGCCAGCGCTCGACGTTCATGTGGATGCGTGTCTTGCCTGTCAATGGCCAGGGGACCTCAGTATGCGGACAGGACAGGTGCTATGGAGACGGAGACAGACCTTTGACGTCGCCCTCCTCGTACTGCGGGCGGAAGGCGGACATGAGCGCGGACCGCTGCGACGTGAGTGACGCGTGCGTGTGCTCCTCAGTGAAGGTCGGGTCGTAGGCGAGCAGCTTCTGCTCCACGCTCTGGAGGTTCGCGAGGTCTTCCTCCTCGTCAGATGAAGGCGCTGCATTGTTCTGTAATGGAGGGTCCTTTCAACACAAGATTATACTCGTCACTTCGGAGGGTACATACGATCTTCCGGTAGATTGCCCAGTCGGCGTCGTCCGCACCGAACAGGTCCTCTACTCGCACGCGCGCATGAGCACACCGCGTACCTGGATGATGTATGGACGTACCTCCGCCCGCCTTGCGCCGCTTCTTCGGCACGCGGTCGTCCGCCGCCAGGTTTGCAATGCTCTTCATCCGCGCCTGCGACGCTGCGCTCTTCCGGTCGTTCAGCGCCGCCTTGCGCCTATTGCGCTCCTTGATGCGCGTCATGATCGCCTACCGCCGCGCACAATGCTCAGCTTGACCCACGCGTCTCTGCGACAGCAGGAACATCGACACACCTCCTGCTCCTGACGCAATCGGGACGCCCACGCGGGCAGGTCGCGTTCGCGCTCTTCGACCTCGCGTTTCTCCTCCGCCTCGCGCTCCTCACGCTCCCGCTCCTTCTCGCGTTTTGCGCGTTCGCGGGCCTCGTGGCCAGCTTTCAGGAGCTTCTGCTTTTTCTTCTCCTTCAGACCCTCTTCGTCCAGCTGTGCGGCCTTCAGCGTGTGCCCATCAAGTACCTTACAACACTCACCTCTTCGTCAGGTACATCTACGAGAGGGAAGGAGGGGGCCTCGTCCGGCTACATCGTTCATGTTGAGACAAGACCTGCTGAGAAGCATCAGAAATCTCGCACCTCCTCATTCTCCGCGTCCGGTTCTTTCTTGCGTGCCTTCTTGACGTCCGCCTCCAACTTCTTGATCGTGGCATCCAACGCGGCGTCGTTCGCAAAGCCCTCCTCTTTGAGGGTATCCTAGGAAAGCATTAGTATCCCAGACAAACAGCGTAGTCCGCCAGTGAAGCGTGACTTACCGCCCACTCTCGCTTGCTCTCCTCCTCTCGTCGTTCCCTGACACTCAGAAGGTGCGTTAGATCATTCTCCTTCTGCAAAAGCTGTCCCCAATGTCCGGTTTAGCGTGGAGTCCCAATTAAAAATGCCAGCGCGTCCGTACCTTCTCCTGTCGCGATTTGGCGGCAAGCTCCTGCAGCTTGCGCCCTTGCTCCTTCTTGCGCTCCGCAATGCGCGCCAGCTCTTCCTCCGTTTTCTCTTCGACGACGGGGAGCGTGTATGGGAACTGGATGATGCGGTCCGCGGCGCGCATCTCCAGCGGGTCCTTGAGCTTCCGCAGGAGCGCGTTGTAGTCAACCGCGAACTCGCAGAAGTTCTGCAGCATCCACTACAGGGCCGTTAGCGGTTCACCCCGATGTAAAGAGGAGGGGTCTAGGACAGGCGTACGTTGGTTTGTATGGGAGTGACCCTGTTCGGGAACGTGGGGTATTTGAGCTGGATTAGCTTTTGGAGGTAGTCTGTCGCCTGTGATGCGCCCCACGGTATCCTGCGCTACTCGTAGGCTAGTCATCCCTTTTGACCGCAGCGGTACTGCTTACCGTTTCGCATGGCTCATCAAACCCTTGCCGTCCAATACAGGAATCACAGACGTGGACGCGGTATTGAAGGAGACAACAAGGCCGTCGGCTCGGAAGGGTACGGGTGGAGACGGGAGCTTGTTGTGGTAGAATGACATGACAGAGTCGACGCAGAACGCGAGGGAGGGGACGGAGTATTGCTCGAACATGAGTTCAGAGGTCACTGTAGGAATAGTTTAGCAAAGTCCTTCATACGCGTCTCGCCACTGAGTGCAACAGATATCAATTGCTACATTTGCCGAGCTTTAGTAGAACCCGTGTAGAAGGTGTGTCTCGCGTGCGCTGCAAAGCGCATATATGATGGTTCTATGCTAGCAATGACTCGGGACGCGAGCTTCGAAGATATCAGGATCGATATTGTGAACGCTCGAGTGCAGTGCTCCACGTGCTATGCCAATCATTCCATAGGGGAGAGCCCGTCGCAAACAGCTTCGGATACTCACAAGCTCTTGAGTGCAATGGCGAAGCCAGCCGCTCCGTCATCAGGATTGGGTGGTCCACAGTCGGGGTGTCAATCCCGAGCTGTATGAACGCGTAGTCGAGCGCGTTTTCCTGGAAACCCAGACGGTCACGTCTTTCACGCAATCCGAATTGAGATACACAGGACATACCAACGCGTCGAAGTTGAGCAGCACATCTCCCTCCCAAGGCGTTCGCGCCTGCGATCTCGCGCCATTCTCGATGTCAATGCCCTCTCCAAACAGCAAGAGCGGCTTGTTTGTCTTGCGCTCCTTGTACTTCGCGATCATGTTCACGCCCATACGTGGGCTGTCCGACGTGCAAAATCCGAATCGTAAGTGTGTCGAGCCATTGTCGATGCATAGCGGGGTGTGCTTGTCGCGGTGCTCGTCGTAAGACGCGGGGACCTGAACGGTCGGCAGAGGTTGTTGGGGTAGATAGGTGACATCTTCATCTACCCCCATATCTGAGAACGAGTCGAGCGCAGGAAGAGAGGAGAGTCAAAGTGTCGAACATGAGCATCATGCATCTCACGAACTTGTCCTGCGCGCTCCCGCCACCACAACGCCCGCAATTGTCCTTCCATTTCTGGAAGTAACGTCATCCAGGATAATGGCTCCGGGTTGTACTCGACTCCTATAGAACATAGGACGCATTACACGAGTTCGGGCTCATGAGGACAAGCATTCACATAATAGCCATTCTTGACAGATGTGCTCGAGGATTCAAGGAGCGACGCGTCGGATTTCCACGCAGGCTATTGTCCAGCAACTTGAAGCCTCAACGTCAACTTCTCCAATGTTGCATACTGGTCAAATGCACCGTGGTTATCGTCAACGGCACAGTGGAGGTATAGCCTCATTGCATAAGAAATGGAGACTAATGCATGAGAATTGAGCACGCAAGCGGCTCTGGCCGCAGATTAGCCTTTCAGCCGCAGAAGCGCTCAAAACAGCCCTGTGTTGGTACCAAGGGAACGACCTCCAGTAGGCAAAGATGGTCTGCGCGAAGTGGATTGTACGTCAAATGGTAGTTTCTCGGGATGTTGAAGTGCCAGAAAGCGCAGCGTTGAACGGAGAAGATGGTGGTCAGGAGACAGAGTCACGAGCGGTCGAGACTGCAAGTCTCCTCTCATCCAGTGGCTTCCTTTCGTACCACCATCACCTCTTCCCCCTCCCTCCTCCCCCCGCCACTACACGCTCTCGGAGGCTACTCGTACCTCTTTGGACAGTCAACCATTGGAATCTCCGACTATCCGGGTACGAGTACGATCACAGCGGGTGCCCTTTACCTAGCACATAATCGAGAGGAGAGGTTGCTTCAACGAGGTTCGTAGGACAACACTCAAGACAACAGTTCACCATGTCTACCCGGCAGTCACGCTCCGCCAGCATACCCATTCCTCCTAGCTCTACGGCACGAAGTCTCGAAAATGCCATACCATTGTCGTTCAGCCCCACGCCTGCTCCCCGACCCCGCCTGAGTTCAGCTACCACTGCTACAAGCCTTAGTCCCGCTAGGATTGCCCCTCCAATCTCTCGGTCTGTCTCTGCGAGCTACTCTTCTGCTCTCAACATGGTCCCCCGAGGTCGGCCGACTGGTCCCGCTCAATCATCGCTCCCCGTCTTCGAGCCTCGGATCATCCGTGCCACAACCTCGCCCACAGCCCGTGATCCGGCCTGCAATGCGCCCTACTCTCCCTCGACCTCTCCCGTTCGCCCTCGACGTCTTAGTGCTGGTGTCCGGTCTCAAAGTGCCGTCAGCTCTAGCCCTCTCACTCAGCGTTCGATTCCCTCGACGACCCATGCGCCCACTGCGACCCCTCAGGGCTTCCCACGACCAGCATACCTGGAGTACTCGTCTCTGCGTGAGATGCTGCATACGGAGCCTACTCCCTCCCCACTGGCACAGGTCGCACGATCTGCTTCGTACTCCGCAGTGTCTTCACACGACGCAAGGTCGAGCGCGAGCCCTGCGCCTCCAGCTATTCCATACCCTTACTTCCGGCGAGACCTCTCGCCTGTGGGGGACAGCGACGATGAAAGCAGCGCCACTCCGCCTCCACCCCACCCTGTCGCTCTCGGTGCGATCGCGGTCCTCAGCACGAATACTGTGCTTATGCTACCCACGCGCTGGAGCGAACAGGACCGTACACCATCTTTGAGCGTTTCGCTCGATGGCCGTGAGTTGACCTTCACTGGGCCCTCCTGCATGGGCGATCGGGAGTCGAGTGCTGCTCGGGCGAATCATCCGATCCCGCCGGCATGCGGCATATACTATTATGAAGTCGAGATCTTGCACAAGTGTCCGAAGGGGTGGGTCTTCTCATTGCCGCAGATCGTCCGTGTCGCTGACCCGTGTCGCTCATAGACCCATCAGCATTGGGTACGTCCAGTCAACGTGGACAAGCTAAGTCACACTTATACTCGCCAGATTTTCCGCACCGGACGTGCGACTGTCACGACTGCCTGGGTGGGAGAGGAATAGCTGGGGATACCATGCCGATGATGGCTGGGCCTTCCCCGGACACAAGGATGGAAGCCCGTACGGCCCGACTTTCGACAGTGCGTATCTGTATGCCTCTTGCGTGTTCGACGATCCTGACGCCATGCCGCAGCTGGGGACGTGATTGGCTGCGGGGTGGACTTCAGTCAAAACCGCGTGTTCTACACGAAGAACGGCAGCTTCCTCGGTGCGCTTCTTGCGTATAGCCTCTGAACGCCACGTTATGCGGGGTCTGACTATTAACGTCGGGACAGGCATGGTGTTCGAGAATGTCGGGAAGGCGTCCGAGATATACCCGTGCATCGGCATGCGGCAGACCAACGAGTCTATCCGCGCTAATTTTGGGAACGCTCCGTTCCGATTCGCCATTGAGGAACACGTCCGCGCACAGCGGGACAACGTTTGGGCAGGAATCATGAACGTTCCTGTAGATTGGAGCCTGATGGGGCTTGCCTCTGGGAAGTCAGAGGAGCGCAAGATGGAGGACGCCAAGCCGGTGAAGGACGAGGTTGACGATGAAGAGAGCAAGGCTCCCCTCCGCAAGCTCGTGTTGGCGTACCTTGCGCATCATGGGTACGCACGTACTGCACGCGCGTTCCAGAAACAGTGCGCGGAGCGATCCTCGGCGGCATCGACCGCAGAACCTGTACAAACGAAGGTTGAGCCAGCAGACGAGGACGCCGCGATGTTAGAGGCCGACGACACTCCTGCGGCGGGTAGCTCAGCGGGCTCCAAGTCAGATGTCAAGTACGACTCCGAGTATGGCCTGGACTACGACCTGAACACGCGTCTGTCCATCACGAACGCGATTATCCGAGGCGACGTCGACACCGCTCTTGCTCTCATTCGGGCTAACCATTCGACTGTGCTCGAGCGCGAGCAGGGGTTGGTTCTCTTCCGCCTGCGTTGCCGCAAGTTCGTCGAGCTCGTCCTGGAGGCCGGGGAGGCGCTCCGTAGAGTCAAGGAGGCAGAGCGCGAGGCCGCTCTTGCGCGAGCCAAGGAGCCCGCAGTCATCGAGAATCCTGATATCGGCGGCCCAGGAGATGAAGTCGTAGGAGAGATGGATGGAGTGGGCGCGATGGATGTGGACGACCCATCGCCCGAGGCCCACAGTACCCCGTCCACGTCTACGCCCACGGTCTCCACATCCGCTCCCGCCAGCTCCGCCCCCTCGACGCTCCCGGCTCCCGTGTCGACGCCCGCGCAGAACTTGCACGCGGCCCTGGCCGCTACGGCGAAGACTGCGCTGCACACGGCGCTGAGCTACGGACAGACGCTCGAGGCGGACTACAAGAGCGACCTGCGTCCCGGCGTGCGTGCGCACTTGCGCCGCACGTTTGGTGTCGTCGCGTACGACGATCCCATCGCGGCGGGGGGCGAGGTCGCTGAGATGGCAGGGCAGGCGGCGCGCGACGCACTTGCTGCGGAAGTCAACCAAGCGATCCTCGGTATGTATTTCTCCCTCGCTATATGCGCCCATAGTTCCTTGCTCACTGCGTCTCACAGAATCCCAGGGCCGCCCGGCGCATCCTGCGCTCGAGACGCTGTACCGCCAGGCCAGCGCCGTCGTGACGCGCCTGGGCCAGCTCGGCGAGGGCGCTGCGGCGTTCGCGGATGTGCGCAAGGAGTTCCTGGAAGGGTGATATGGCGGACCGGACGTTGCACGTTTGTATAGTATCGGCTGTTGCGGTTAGGTATCTCTCTCGAGTCTTAGTGCCCGGTGGGTGTTGATATGTACGATTTACGGAAGGTGTGCGATAGGTGTACGAGTACAGCGCTTTTGTAATTCAGTGACGGACCGAATGTATTTCCCTCTCAACTCTCGTGGAAGTGCTCGAGCGGAGCTCTTCGAGTGGTTTCTTGCGCTCATGTGCTAGAAGCAGTTGTTGGTCTCTCGCAAGCAGTGCTACAGCAACTCTGCATCGCCGCGGGCGCTTGTTCTGTGGTGTGTCTGCTTCGCAAAAAGTCTGTCATAGTCCACCATGTTTGTCTCCCGCCACCACGTCGCTCTCCCACAACTGTTCGAGTATCATTCCATCTGCACCCAGAGCCACGGCGGACCGACATGTTCGGAGGCTTTTACTTGCACACACCCTACGAGGGGTCCTTGATCCGACAACGCGGATGCGCAGCAGCACATTGTACAGCGCTTGCATTAGAGCACGAGGATCTCCGAATATATGAGTCGGTTGTTGCAGGTACGATATTTGCCTTGCCTCATCGCTCTGTCGACCAATTCTTATAGCGCGACGCAGTTGAGCCAATGCACATAGACACGTCAAACACATGCACCTCAAGCCCAGAAAGTCTCGATGTGAAACAGAGCACAGCTTGTGGTACTATTGCAATTGATCGCCGCCACGATGATCTACCGCGTACGCGTGTGCCTCAATGGCACGCCTGGCAGGCTGGCGCTTTCCTTGATGGGTGAGCGGGGTTTGTGAGTGGTTCGTGGCGCGTTCTCGCAAGATATCCCTCCCTTTCCCCCCGACTGCGAGCCATGTCGCTGGCCAACCTCGCGAGGCGTTTCCGACGCTCTCACTCGAAGGGCAGCAGCTCGTCTTCGGGAAACCATGGGGATGGTTCTCCTCATTCCAGCAGCCGAAGCGGATCCTTGCCTCCAACAACCTCTGGGGACGACGTCTTGAGCCGCGAGAGCCCAGCGCAGACACGTATGGAGATGCCAACACCTACCTTCATGCCGTCGTCACCACCGCTGTCGATGCCGGAGCCTGCAACACAGGCACCAGCGACACCCGCAGCCAGTCCCATGAATGGGGCGCTCACTGATCTTGCCCCGCTCTACTCGCAGCTGGGGGCGGGACCCCATGTTTCGAAAAGGGAGAAGGCTATGGACGCGATGGGTATGACACTGGATGCAGTGGTATGTAAGTCCGGAGGCTGACCGGGCCGCACGACAGGTAGCAAAGTCGACGGTCTTGCCAACAAAGCCAGCGACGTCGTATCCGCCTTCACTGACAATGTAGCCCCAGCCTTGGCTGCTCTCGAGAAGACAGACTTCGCACAGGCGATCGAACGCGGGATACAGCACTTCACCGACGACATACCATGGCTCATGAAAGGTCTGGACGAATTGGCTAGGATCCACCCTGCTGTAACAGGTTGGTGATTATTTGGCGCACATGCGTCTTCGGAGATGGGGCTCACGTCTCCACAGTCGCGGTTTTGGCTTTCAAGGCGGTATACGCACTCGAGACGACGCGGCAAGAGAACGATCGACGCGTCATGACACTCTATGTCGAGATGAAAGACATGATGATGGTGATGGTCCAGTACGTGCTCATCGTTCACCTGCTGCGTTTGCTATTTGTTGACATCCTCCGCAGGCTCAAGGGCATAGAGAATCGGACACACATCGGGCTCGACGGTCTCGTGCTCAAAGACCGCTTGGAAGAGCTCGCAGAGAAGACGGCGAAGAACATCAAGGACTGCGCGAACGTGTGCGATACGTTCCTGAAGAAGCGTCTTCTCGTCAAAGTGCTCAAAGGCTTCGCGTGGGCCGAAAAGCTTGCCGCATTCGTGAAGACGTTTACCGAGCGGAAAGCCGATTTCCAGTTCGCGCTCGCGATGCATACTGCGAACTCGATCACAGATGTGAAGAAGCAGAATGTCGAAATAGACGCTAAGTGCGCATATAATCACTCCAAACATGCTTTCGACGCTCACGGAAGACGCTCAGGCTCGATGTCGTGGTTTCACTCTTCGACCGCTTCCTGACAGCGGAAGAACGGAGGCTCGCGGACGAGGTCGAACGCGAAGGCGGCGCGACCAAAGTGCGCCAGAGTGAGAAGTCTCTCAAGGCCCTCATGGCTTTAGACGTCACTCTACGTAGCGCCCCAGCGGATAAAGAGGTTGCCCCGGCGCTCGCAGTGAGGGAAAAGGCTTCTGGCAAGCAGCGCGATGGTCCGGGTGCTGGTGCTCGAGACGCGCTCTCTGCGCCCAAAGACGGCGTGGCACGAGGGAAGGATGGAGTGAAGGAGGCATCTATCACGGTGGACGACCTCAAGTGGGAACTCCGAGAGGATATCGAAGAGGCTCTTGAACGCAACTACGGCACCTTCATAGGCAAGTTCGAGCTTCAAGTGAGCCTACTGCAGGTTGCTCTGGAAAAGTACATCCGCACCGAGAATGACCGTGTGATCGGCGCGGTGAAGGAGGCAGTGGCTCAAGGACCACATATGAAGATCAGACACCCTGTTCGTATCTCCGTCCGTGACTATATGCATGGTACTGATGTCGTGATGTACCAGGAGTTGCGCCGTATATGGCAGGACATGGTAAGCCTCATGTCGTCGTCTCTCATCGTTGTCGAGACTCTTACGCCAACCTCCGTGTGCCGTAGAACTGGCGCGGAAATGTCAAGGCGCGCTTGTTCATCATGACTCTGCGAGACCACTACCGGGACGTTATCGAAGACGCTCAACATGGGAGCGGCAAAGAGGAGATCATCAATGACGACTGGACTCTTGAGTACTTCGGGCCTTCCTGGCTTCAGCCCATGATGGACGCGTTCGACGACGACGCTTCCGGTTACGTCACCATAGTGGAAGTGAACAAAGTCATGGATCTGCAACCGACCTCGCTGGGTTGGAGGTACGCAATCACGTTGTTCTATATCAGAGTGACAACTCATCGAACCCGTCAGCGTGCCTCGCTGGCTCGCGTACTGGGCCGTAGGTATGCTTCACGTTGCCTATGCGGAAGTCCTTGCGTTCTCACTACGACTGTCATGCATTCAGGTTGGGGACTGGCTGCCGCGAAGTATGCCACGGCTATCGAGCAAACGTTGGGCCGCATGCGTGGCGCCTTGCCGCACATCCTGCCTCTGAACCGTGCTGCGGTCGACAGCTACCTCGACACGACCTGGGGCCCTTCTCTCGTTCTGACATGCGGGGTGGATACCTACATCGACCCCCAGTTGCTGGAGCGCTTCCAAGCATACCTGGACAGCGAGGAGGAGCACCTCCGCTCCAACTTGGAACGCGTCAAATACCACATCGATGCGTCTGATACTCTATCCCTAGTGCTCGGCCCGCGTAAGCTCGAGAAGGTAGTATTATGCACGAGTATACTGTTTGTCTCACATCGCTGAACTTCCCACCAGTGCATCCTCCCATTGCTCTACTTGCTCATGCAGAACCATCTGCGGAAGATCAAGGCCGCGCAGCAAGTAGTCCTCGCCGAGCATGAGCTTGATAACGCACGAGCGACTATGGATGTAATCTTTTCTGCGGCTTCCAACAGGCATATTGAGCTGCGCGGTGAGTGTGTCCCATGTATGTTGGGTACACCGTTTTGAACGTCATCATGCAGATCTCTTCATCGAACAAAAACTCGACCCAGACGCTCACTTCAAGAAGTACGCTCGAGGCCTGGTACGCGACACACGTGTTGTCTTCCGTCGCCGTGAAATTGACACATTGTCTTCACTATAGTTCGCCAATTACACCGTGGAGAATTTCTGGTCAGTGGAGAACATGTTCACCTTCTCACAGAGACCTCCAATAGAGGAGGACCCCGACGGTCCAGACATTTCCGGTATCGAACGAGACCTCGAAGGTGTTGTGGACACCAGTCTGTACGACGCAGAGGATCCGGAGACTGAAGCAGATCTTTCGGCACCAATGCCAGTCAAGGCGGTGTAAGCTCCATCGTGGTGCTGTAGCGTTCCGTTCAAGCTCCTCACATGTTATTCCAGGCTCGGTCTCTGGAACGGCTTCCCGTGGGGCGAGTTCGATGCGTATCCGCCTAGGCCGATGCTCTCCTTGCAGTTCCACTATTCCGACAGCGATGGCGAGGACTTCAAGGGTACCGGCGTCGAGTTCGATGGCGACCGGTTCACCGTATCCGGTACCTGTGAAACCGACGACTCCGGCGTGATATCCATGCGCTTCAGTATCACGTACGGAGACCTCATCGTCCACTATGCCGCTCGCCTCGTCGACGAGTTCACCTTGCAAGGGTGGCGAGGCTACGAGCCTGATCAACTGGACGACTGGCAATTCATACTCAAGAAGGTACCGGCGGAGCAGATGTGTTATCGCCCTAGCCCGGAGACACTCTTGACGGGAAACAGGTCGCGCGAGCTGTGGCAATACGCGATCTCCGCTACCTTGCACAACATCCGTCGGAAGAACTGGTCCTGGTCGTACTTTGCCGAGCGACGCGACACACGCAAGCGCTACGTCCAGGTGTTCTCCGAGTTTCACGGTCGATACAGACCTGAGCTGGACGAGGAACGCCGCCTCACCAGGTTACGCTGTACGGCGAAGGACGTGCGCTTCTACGACAGTCTCGCGGAACGGTTCAACAGAACATTCCCATTCCACCGGTGGGTGCCTCCTTCCGCCTTGATACTTCAGAAATGCTCATTCGAGATGACGTCTGTCCCTGCAGCGGTCGATGGTGCGACAACATCGACTGCAGCGGGCTCATCGGGGGAGCGCGGATGATATGCATCGACTGCGTCGCCCTCGACAGCCATTTCTACGAGCGCCTCCACTTCTGCGACGAGCCCGAGTGCTACAACGCTACGCTGCAGGACTGGCCTGGCCTTGCCCAAGACCACTATCCTACCCACGACTTCTTGAAGGTCCGGACCATCGTCCACGCCCCCGCAATGGCCGACCTCCTCCTTCAGGCCCAGAACGCCGTATACCACTGCCGTGATGAGTATGGTGCGCGTCCACCAGACCCACCGGGTCACGCGGAGACGGCGGAGGGCGAGGCAGGCGATGCTACCGGGGGAATTGACGAAGGATCCCACGATGAAGATGCAGAGCAGGCTTCGCAGACCTCTCAAACCGGCCAACAGGAGTCCCTACCAGACGGTGATGCGCCCGCCGCCGATCAACCTACTCCTGAGCAGGATGACGGATACCAGTCTCCCGCGCCGCCGGAAGGGCCCTCCGAGCAGAATCAGGGTGACGCCGTCGACCCAAGTGCCACAAAAGCACAAATGTCGGAAAACTTGTCTGTTGGAGCGATACCGACAGTATCCCCAGACGCAACGGAAAACGCAGATATCACCACAAGTCCCTCCGAGACCGATCATGACAGTACACCGCCCAGCCCTCACCCTTCGGACCCGAACGGGATACCTCCCGAAGTGCTGCTTCCATCCTCGGAAACGCCAGGCGTCGTGGAGGACAGTGTACCGAACCCCGACGACGACAACCCTGCACCGCAAGAATTCAAGTGCAGAGTTTGCAAGGAAGACGTGTTCATGGGCAAGTGCTGGTTCTGTCTCGAATGCTGGGGTACGTGGTTTATGAATGCCTTGATACTGTGCATGCTCATCTCATACATCCGTGTAGACCACGTCTGCAACGACTGTGAGTCGGGCATGCTGATACGTTGCCACGAATGCGCAAGGCCGTTTCCGCAGGCCGAATGGTATGGTGGGACCCAAGCCAGTACGTACAGCCCGTATACCGACAGGTAATCCCCTTTCTTAACTCGGCTTTGCAGGCGACTTCATATGCGTGATGTGCTCCGCGAAAGGCGTCAAGGAGCGACCGGACGTCTTCTCCGGTCCTGAGAAGTCGCACGTCGGCACACACCCCATCGTACAGTGCAAGAACCGGCTTCCCGACCCTATCCGTGAAGTGCCAGAGGACGTCGAGCCCTCCACCGAGCGGCGGCTCGCGAGCCTAGAGGAGAGGATGGCTGCGATGGACACGAAGCTCGAGCGCATGCAGGAGCACCTGATGCAGCTCGAGAAGACCCAGACGGACATGCAGCAGGTCATACTGTCCCGGCTGGACGAGACGTTGATGAAGGTCATCGGGAGGGTGATGAACGGGGCGGCCCATGCGGACACGGATTCTGGGCCGACTTCATAGGTTTGCTACATACAGGAACGGTGACTTGTACTTTTGCTTTATGTACTCAGGAGGAACGACCTCAACGTTTGCCAGTATCCGCCTGACAGGTGAACCCGAACGTCGAACACGGCTCACGAGTTTCACTCGAGCTCGAAGGTCTGGCAGTGGGCGTCACGTATGAGTCGAAGCACATTCAAACCATCCCGAATGAAAGCGAAGACGATTGACCAGTAGGATAACAAATATACGATGCCTATAGCATTATAGGTGTCTAGAGCGACGTTTTGTAAATACGAGAACAGGTTTGAACAGGATACACACGCCGCAGGGCCAGTATATGCGGCGATATGATACACGCATTTGAACAGCAGCAGCAGCAGCCTAGCGGCAGGTCTAGAGATGTCGGGTGTCTAGCAGTAGTAGTGAATGTGAATGGACGTAAAACCCTGAGCCGGAAAACGATGGTGGTACACAGAACGAATCTGAAGGTGGAAGAGGTGACTTTAGATGAAGGGAGTCGTGAGTCCGTAACGTCCGTGTGCAGCGTGTAGGGTACGTGTGCGATTGGCGGTACTTCACTGTTGATGGGCTAGTGGTCGTCCGCGTTGGGTGTGCCCCACTTGACAAGGCGCACCGCGCCGTTGTTCCAGTCCGTGACGCGGCGGCGCGCCATGTGCGAGAACGTCGAGCGGTCCGTGCCCACGAAACCGATCGACATCGACTGCACGACCGCGTCCAGCACCACCGGGTACCTGCATCCGAACCGATCAGCACCCCCCCTCCTCCCTCGACTTACTGGACATCGGGCGACGTACCAGTTCCCAAACCGCTCGGCCGTGCGCTCGCCAGCGTGGTCGATGCGCAGCCACCCGCGCTCCTCGACCGCGCCCCACCACATCGCGTCCTTCTCGTCGCCGGTCATGATGACGTGCGAGACGTAGATGCCGTGCCGGAGGCGGACCTCCTCCTGCACCTCGCGCACGCGCCGCGCGAACGCGGAGAGCGGCGCGAAGCACTCGTCGCGCGGCACGTCGCCGCACCATCCGGCGAAGTCGCCGCGGCGCGCGTGGATTGCGATGTACTGCCGATGAGAAGTTAGACCGAAGTACAAGATGAGAGGTGCGGGGCATGGGGGACGCACAGGAGGTATCGCGGCGCCGTCGGGGAGGCGGAAGAGTCGGCGGAGGTATCCTCGGGCAAGGTCTTGTAGGGCGGCCGTCCAGTGCGCGTGCACCATAACCTCGCGCCACATCGGGCTGTAGTCCCGCTCGAACTCGAACGGCTGAACAACAATCCCTGTGTCAGCGTCACGAAAGTGGGTGTGAGGGAAGAAGGCGTACGTCGAGCGCGCAGACGTAGTAGAGGTAGTCGTAGCACACGAGCTGCTCGTCGGGCGGGAGCGCGACCCTGCTCCCCTCGGAGGGGCGCGTCGGGTTCTCGTGCGGCACCGCGAGCGCCTCCGCGCGGCCGTCCGGGAACGCAAGCTTCGCGAGCGCCCAGAACGTCGAGTGCGAGTCGTGCTCGTAGTCCGGGATGAGCTTTACCGCCTTCGGCGCGCGCGTGTACGAGATGTCGAGCCCGAGGAGGACGGTCGAGTAGGAGCCGCGCGGGCCGCCCGACTGGAGGTTGTCGACCTCCCAAATGTTCCAGCAGCCGAGCGTGTCGCGCGTGTTCTCGGCGTGCGCGCGGTCGAGGTCCTTGACCATGTGCCACTCGAGGATGGGCGCGTTCAAAGCGAGGACCATGCGCGGGACGTCGAAGATGTCGGAGAAGGCGAGCGGGGAGGCGGTGCCGTCGATGTAGGATGTGAAGGGCGGGAGGATGGGAATGCGCCCGGTGATGAGGGAGAGGTATATCAGGTTGCCCTATAATCTGGTCAGGAGATGGCTTGTTTGCATGCGCGCGTACTTACAACTGTGATCTGATCATTTGCTGGGATAGGGCATTAGAACAGTGCACCGCTAGTTAGTGGATCTTGAACTTACTCCAGCCAGCAGAAAGGAAGGACGTCATGTAGCCGGTATCGTTTCGCAGACTGTCTGCAACACGCTGTCAAAGTTTTGCTTCATACATCTTCGCGAAGTACTCACCTCTGAAATGTGTTGTGGCTACATCGCCCTCGAGATATGTGTCTGGTCTCAGATGGATCGGGAGCGAGTCTTCGGGCACGGGCTCCCAACCACCCTGCGCCTCCGCCGAATTCGACACCTCTACCGGCCGTGCTGGCTGGGGGTTAAAGTCGACGAGCTCTGGCACGCGCTGCACCTGATGCGAATCCCGCGTCGTCGAGAGTAAAAGGGGTATGCACCCGACGGTCGCGAGCACGAGAACCGACATGAAGACCCATCTTCGCCTCACGTACGGCAGCAACGGGAGGCGCGTAGGCCAGACGGGCGACTGCGGCGTGGAGGGCAGGAACTTTTCCTTGAAGGCGCTGGGGCTCCAGGTGTGGAAAGGAAGCAGCGGGACGCGGACGCTCTGCGCATGACGTCCGTCCTCGAAGCTCGACTCGGACGCCGTGTCCTCCTCCGCCCCAGGGTATGATGCCGGCATCCTAGCGTGCGACGACTAGCAAGATAGCAAGCAGACGAAAGCGAGAACGAGAGGAAACCGCGAGGTGGCAGAGCGAGAACAAAGGGGGGGGGCGATAATGCCTGGTCGGAGGGGCCGGGCGGGATATGTGGACGAGCACGGTCGGGCCGCGGGAGACGCTAGCCCCTCGAGGAAACTTCAAGCTCCCGGCGTGCCAGGCTGACGTGAATCCAGCAACATATCGATAGGAGGCCTCGAGCCGGAAGGGAAGGACGATTGGCGGCGGGTGCCCTCCACGCGCGCAGCGCATTTCCCCCTCAATTCAGGGCGGGACGTTCTCCGTCGGCCCAGGCCTCTCCTCCTGTAAATTGTCGGCGCAGGCACTCTGCGGCGGGATCGCGATCGAGACGGGCGGCCCGTCGGGTCGTCCACGTTTTGATCGAGAGTTGGCCCGGGATCCTGTGCAGCGTCGGGCTGTTTTGTTCTGCACGTCCCTGTCCTCAATCAACGTCCTCCAGACTTTTGCGGTTGGAGTATATGCGGACGGTGTCATGGTGTTTCCCAGAGAACCACCAGGACGTCGAACATTCATGGTCGGTGCTACAGTGCGACCGAGGTCTTGAAGCAGTTTAGACGAGTAATGTCAGCGCTGACAAGACGACGGTTGCTTTGTCTTTTGGCACAGAAAGGAGGGGCATGCCACCAGTTGCCACCAGGGGCTAAACTGGAAAGATACCCAAGACGAGATCAGCAGCGTCCGCGGACAAGGTACCAGCAGGTGGACGATCCCGATAGCCTTTTCATGCGGTGTCGAGTTAGGGGTCATCCGATATCTCCATCCGGAGATAGGTTCTCCCTCGACCGTCATTCAATATATGCTGGACTCTGTTGTTCGTGCGTGCGCAACCATTGTCCAAGCGCCACGGACATGCCAAGTTAAAAGTACTGGCGCGTACGCGGTCGCGGACATTGCGCTTCGCCTAGAGTGCTCGTGATCGTGTCGTACCCCTCTGGTACTGTACACACGGTCTGGGAGTCGGGAATTGTCGCCTATATAGCCCAGTTGTCTAGCAGTGCGCAGAGAGACCTAGATGTGTAGTACAGCAGAGACAACTCAGACAAGAGTCCGGTACAGTATGCAGGAGAACTCCAGAGGTGTGAAGTTTGAAGCTTGAAGCTTGAAGTTTCGTTGAAACTTGAGAGCCGAGCACGAGCCTCCTTAGCAACGAGTGTACTATAAAGTAGTCCCACGCCCCGCGAACTCTAATCTACAAACCTGCAAGCTGACCATGTTTGTACGCAGTGCCTGTCGATCATGCACATGCGTATCCTGTACGAATGGCCAGAGGATTCCCATCACTGAATGACCATGGTACTTTACATACATGACTGTGATTCTGCGCCAAAACCCTGTAAAGTTCCGGAGCTCATGTATCATACACCGCCGAACGTACCAAGAGGAGAGTGCTGAACAATCCGCCTCAAGCCCTGCCCATACACCGCGGCCAACACCAACCCAAGCACGAACACACACACCAGCCGCGCCGCCTCCGCCCCGCTCCCCGGCAGCAGCCCCCTTCCCGCCATGGCCAACTTCAGCCTCTCCGCTGCCTTCCCTCCCGCACGCGCCTTCGGCACCCGGTTCCCGAGGATGACGACGCTCCCGTCGCTCGGCGGCTCGTCCTCGCCGACGACCTCCTTCCCCGCGACGAGCGGCGCGTCCGAGAGGTGCGCGACGCGCAGCCCCGCGAGGCCGTCGTGCGAGCGCGTGTTCCAGACCGCCCACCACGCCATCATCCCGCCGCGCGCGTACACGCGCGCACCCGCCTCCGTGTCGAGCGTCACCGTCGGCCCTAGGGTGTCTTTCTCCGGTTCTTTGTCGGGAGAGGGGGACTTGTCGGTGGAGGGTGAGGAGGCGAAGTGAGGGGGGAGCGCGGCGTCGAGCTTCTCCATCTTCGCGCCCCAGTGCGTCAGCGCGCTGCGCTCCGCCTTGAAGGTATACAGCGGCACCGCGTATCCGCACGACTGCACGGCCCATGCGTGATCCGAGTTCAGAACATATCCGGGAACAGCATAAGCTCTCCGTCTGCTTGCACGGGATAACTGCGACGAGACATCACGCACCGTGCTGACTTTGAAGACGTCCACGACGATCGCCGCGCGCGAGCTCGGGCGGCGCGTCTCGGGGGGCACGAGCGCGGCGTACTCGGGCGTGCCGAACTCGTGGACGGACCCGCGCCCGTAGATGCGCAGGATGCGCGCGGCGCCCTCGACCGCGCAGAACATGATCGTGATCCGCCCGTTCTCGCGCAGGTGCGCGATCGTCTCGGCGCCTGGTGTATTGGAGCGGGTGTTCAGCTTCTTGCCTCCAGCATTTCGATGGCGAGAAGAAGAGGGGGGGGAGGAATGAGGAAGCGGAGGGACACAGGCAGGCGACGTACCGCTACCACTGAGGTCCTCGTACCAGACGCGGTTCGGGCTCACGATGTGGAATGTCCCGTCGAGCCCTTTCGGGGAGAGGTTGATGTGCTCGCCCTTGAGGGGGGCGGTTGCGACGAAGAACATGTGCTGCTTCTTCATCCAGGCGGCATGGCTGTCCGGGATGGATTCGTAGAACTGGACCATCGTTGCTTGCGGAGATGTGCTTGCGTGGATGGCTGAGAGAAGAGGGACGCACTGGGGCGACCTCGCACATACGCTTGCCTATATAGGGAGGAATACCGGGCCCCCGATGATGAAATTCACAATAGTAGGTTAATGCCGGCTTCTTGTCTATCTTGAGATACACACGCCGGGAGTCGGACGTCGACGTCAGTGTAGCATTGGCGCGGCCGTCCCAACAGGTGCGCGCGAGCTGACAAACCATCGACAAGGCCAGCGCGCAGAACCTCCGCATGACCGCACTGTGAGTGTAAGGCACCTCTATTCATGAGACGTCTATGGATACATGGGCTGAGATGGAACAGGTATTAGTGATGAAATAGAGAAGAAACACGTGCAGGACGCAGAAGAGAACGTGGTCATACGCGTCCGTGATCGCTCATGCGCCAACGGTGAACGACTCTCCACACCCACAGGCGTCCTTGATGTTCGGGTTCTTAAACGCAAACTTCGCGCTACGGTGGCACAATTAGAGCACTGCGCGCGGCGAGTCGGATGTATCGGACGTACCTCAGCGCATCCTCCTTCCAGTCCATCTCGCTCCCGATGATCGAGAACAGCGCCTTGCTGTCGATCAACACCTTCACCCCGTCCTGCTCGACCACCTCGTCGAACTTCCCGGGCTTGTCCACGTACTCCAGGTGGTAAGACAGCCCGGCGCAGCCCTTGTTCCTCACACCTATCCGAATCATTTGCGGGGTCGGGCTCTTCAACAGGTTCCGCAAGCGCTCGACCGCCGTTGGCGTCTATATATTCCGGGAACCGGTGCGTCATGTCAGCGAAGACACCAACGGACAGCAGGTTTTACGAGACGTACGAGGGTAATCGCAGCCTTCTGCGCGCGAATCTTGGGGCGTGGTCGCTCAGCCTTGGGCGCGGGCGGAGGCCGTGCCGCGACCTGCGGAGAGGCGGCGTCCGGGGACAGGTTGCGCGCGGTAGGAGGCTTGGATGGGGACGGGACGACGACCGGGGGTGTCTCGCCCAGCATCGGGGCGGATGATGTCGAGGCGGCGGGGGATGTTGAGGACGACGAGGCGGACGCGGGGGGTGCGGGGCGGTCATGGGAGAGCGCGGACATCATCGCATGGCGGTGACTGGGGAGGTGAAGCAGGCCGCGAGACGGGGAGTTGTAGAACGTCGTGTGCGCTGTCGCGCGGTGCAGGCGAGCGAGGGCGGAGGACATGGTGAAGCTGAGTGTCGAGCTCGCCGGGGTAGTGAGTGTGGCGAGTGCAAGAGGCTGTGGTCGTCGTGGTCGTCGTTCGCGGTGAGGTCGAGGAGCAAAGTCGCGAGATGTCCCGAAACGGTTTGTCATGGAATCAGGTCATAACCCCTTACATAAGGTGTGGGGTAAGGGATCCCAGCCAATCAAACCGCTTGCTTTGGGTTATCGAAGTGTCTAGCCGCCGGCCTCGGTGAATTCTAGCTCGGTTCTGGCCTCGGTAACAACGCTGTAATAGTCAGTAGTAGCCTCAGTAGTAGCGGTTTCTATACGAACTATAGGAGCCTTAATCAAGCTGCTATTGCGCTGGTTACTCCTGTGCTAGACTCTTCCTCACTTGGACCGCCATGAAGCCAGATACTCTTCAACGCGACGTCTGCAAATATTCCCTCCTGGATCTCTAGCTCTGGTTCCCGAACTCTTCTGTCTAGTCTATCTCTTGCGGTGCTCAGTACAGTCATGGTCACTTCATCGGTGGGCGTGTCATCGTCTGGAAAAGCTGTGGCACGGACTCGGGCTTGCACTACCTCACGCGCGCGTTCAAGCAGGGTCAGCTCTTCTTCGGACGGCTTGCAATCACCCTCACGTTTCTGCGTTATCTGTGGTCTTCCTTCAGGATGTTCCGATAGTTGGACAATGCGAGCTTGACTGTGCTGGAGATAGATGGATTGAGGAGGGCATGTTCGTACGTCTGGCATTTCTCAACGTTATGCCCTGTCCAGGGATCGCAAACTATCCTTACCTCGAACACTGCCTACAACCGATTCGTCCGACTGTCCGTAGCGACATCATGTCCTGGACTCGTTCATCCGAGTTGTCGTACCCATGTCATTGGCCCTTTGGTGCTGGTGTTGGAGGGCTCTGACTGGTAACGGCAGTCTCGACGGCAGTAGGCTCTCCATATCAAGGGATTTGAAGATGTGGCGGCCCGGGAAATGCTGCTCGAAGTACTGCTGTTACACAGACGCCAGGTGCTCAGATGACTCGCCAGAATGGCGGAGTCAGCCAGCCTCATGGTACAGCGACACCTCAAGGGCATGCAATGCATCAGCACCCTGCTCCATCACGTACCTCGAAGGAAGTCCGCCGTTCAATACCGTCTACTTAGTCCTCGGCCGATAAGCTCGGCCGTGGCAGCTGCTTCCCCCTATCGCCGCACCAGAGTCATCGCAGGACTCCCACCGCTCACCGCTCACCAGTACACACCAGGACCCCCACAGGTTCCGCTGCAACATGGGCAAGTTCTACGACGAGATCCCGCCCGAGCTCATCCCGTGGCTGCTCAAGCAGGAGGTGTTCTGGGTCGCGACCGCGCCCCTGAGCCCCGAGGGGCATGTGAACGTCTCGCCCAAGGGCGTGCGCGACTCGTTCCATGTCGTCTCCCCGACCCGCGTCTGGTACCAGGACCTGACTGGCAGCGGTGTCGAGACGATCTCGCATGTGCGCGAGAACGGGCGCGTTACAATTATGTTCAGCGCGTTCGAGGGCCCGCCGCGCATCGTTCGGCTCTTCGGAACAGGTACGAGCATTCGCTTTCCAGTCAGCAAGGCTTAGTGATGCTCAACCTCCTCATTCGCGCCAGGAACTATTCATGAGTTCGGTACCCCAGAGTACGATGCTCTCATCACCCCCGAGAAACGCCGCCCAGGCTCTCGTGCGGCCATCGTGATCGACGTTCACAAGGTCGGCTCGGTGAGTCTTTCGCTCTCCGTTTCTCTACACCGCAGACATATTAAGCAACTCGTAGTCGTGCGGGTACGCCGTGCCGTACTACGAATTCAAAGGACACCGCCAAGTGCTCCTCGACTACTTTGAGAAGCGCGAGTCGGCAGACCAGTCCGACCCCACCGCGCACTCGGAGAAAGGGCTCAAGGCGTACTGGGAGGAGAAGAACGCGCGCAGCATCGACGGGCTTCCCGGCGTCGCGCACGGGCCCAAGGTCGAGCGCGTGCCCGTGTGCCGCGACGACATGAAGCGCGCGGATACGTCGGAGACCGGGGAGGTGAGGGAGAACGGCACAAAGGCGAATGGTCGCGTACTTGTGAAGCCAGCGCGGCTTGATAGGAAGCGGGTGGAGGAGTGGGTGATCGCGTTCGCGTTCGGTCTCGCTGTTGCTGCGGTCTACGTGCAGGTCGTGCGCCTTGTCTGAATGCTGGTGGTTTTGCCCAGTTTGTTTGTAAGGAAATCCTGCTTGTATGCGTACTTCAATGAATTGACTGCGTGCTGACATCACGATGGTATAGAGAGCGCTCACTTGATAACGTCAGTCGTTGCCTGTCTAACAGACGCCGCCGTCTTTCTCTTTTCCCCACAGGACTCACTGGAGCCCAGCCCGCAGCATTGTGCATTGATCCAGCTTTACCTCCCGTTGCAAATTTCCAGGCTGAAGGTGATTTATTCTCGAACGCAGACGCAAACTACTGATCATCGATCATCATGCGCTCTAGGATCAGTTAGCATACACCCACGATGCAGTCGTCTCGACTCCCCACGGAGCTCTGCGAAGCCATCATGGACGCCGTCCGCCCCCGCTGCGACGCATGGTTCGACTACCCCGAGCAAAGCCGCACTCTCTACGCCTGCGCCCTCACCTGCCGCGCCTGGCGGCCCCGCGCTCAGCTCAACCTCTGGAAGGCCGTGTACATCGCGCACGTCGAGCGCATCGTCTCCATGTTCTTCGCCGCGATCCGCAGCGACCCCGCGCGCCTCGCGCCGCACGTGCGCACGATGTGCGTGCACCCGTTCGGAGAGAAGGTGCCGCTCGAGCTCTTCCTGGGCCCGACGCTCCCGAACCTGCGCCTGCTGACGATGGAGCAGGTGACGTGGGTCCCGTTTCCGCCGCGCGTGTCGCGCATGCGCCTGCCGTTGCTGGCGAGCGTGACGGAGCTTCGGCTGAGCAGCTGCAGCTTCCACACCGTCAAGGACGTGCTGGACGTCGTGTGGGCCTCGCCCAGCTTGGTGCGGCTGGTGGTGCTGAAGTGCGCGTTTACGAGGACGCATTTCACGGAGGCCGAGGCCGCGCGTCTGAGTGTGATGCGGAAGCGTCCGGGCGCATGCGCGACGCTGAGGGAGTTGAAACTCTATGTACGTTTGCCCTCCATGTCTTTGCTAAATTTTCTACACTGATGAGCTGACATCATTGCATGCCGTAGGGCCACCCGTTCGACCACCTTTCCGCGCCCCTGGGCAGCGTTTTTGGCTCTGCAGTGACGCATTTCGACATCATCTACTACGACCTCGAAGCGTCCGGTATGTCCAAGCTCTCACCACACATGAGGTCCTCACTGATACGTCGGCAACGATCAAGTCTCCCTTCCCCGCATCCTGAACTCATACGACTCCCTCCAGACCCTGATCGTCACCGGCTTCATCTGGGACACCGAAGCCTGGAAAGGAGGCGGCTCTCTCATCCCCTCGCTCGCCGCTGCCCTGCCCAATCCCGCTATCCTCCGCACGCTCATCTTGCACATCGAGATGAGTTACGCGAGCGACGAGGATACTCTCGACGCCCTAACCAGGTGGGAAGCGGCGGATACAGCGGAGACACCGTCGCTGCGGGCCATTCTGTCGAGCCTGACGCGGCTCGAGGTGCGCATCGCCGGAGTGCCCGTCGACAGCCAGAAGTGGTGGTTTGCGCGGATATCTGAGCGGCTGCCTAGCTTGAGCAATGTGCTGGTTGTGGCGGTCGCGCAGATCAAGGAAGCTGGCTTGTGGTGAACTTGGGTGCCTTCTATCCCGTAGTTTCGCGAGCGCACAAGTGAGTTTCTATGCCCACCACGTGCATGCCGCGTCTAATGGAAGCAGGTAACTGCGCAGACTCATTCAGATGCCGTACGTTATAGGACTGTTTTCAACGTGTGCTCCATCAGGGCCGGCGCACCTCTTTGTGTCGAAACCTACTGTGAGGTCTGGTACCTCCTTCGTCCGGTCCTGACATGTCTACACAGACGATTCTGACATTCTCAGTTCTCATAGCGGCTACCATCGTCGTGTGGTGGTATACCAGTCCATCACATTCCCTTCCTTCATCCACCCTTACTATTAGGCCCGTGTCTCCTTCCCGCCCGTACTCGCCACCCCATCCCCTGTCCCGGATAATGAGGAATCCTGCCGAACTTGAAGAGCAGCCCATAACAACCGCCCTACCCAGAAGGGCTGACGACGGCTCGACCATCATCCTGGAGATAGCGTTGGAGGTAGCCTCGAGGAACGAGGTAGACCTTACGTCCATCGCGACACCTGAACGCTTCCGTCTCGTCGACTGCGCGGCCCTGTCGCATCCGACGAACCCGATCCTCCGGATCCACGAGTTCGATGCGTTCGACACCTCTCGGATCCTCTACTGCGCAATCTCGTACATCTGGAGAGGAAACCCTGCTCGCGACCCATCGGAAGAGTCCAAAGGCTCGATCGTCGTCGAGGGCGCGAGAGACGGGGACCCGATCAGCCTCGACGTCCTACGCCACGCGTCCACGGCCATCCTCGGCGGGAATCTGAAGTACCTCTGGCTCGACCGCCTCTGCATCATGCAGACCGATCACGACGACAAGTCGTGGCAGATCCAGAGGATGTTCGACATCTACAAGCGGTCGAGTTTGTGCCTCGTCCTGCCTGGTGGCGTGAGTCGTCTGGTCGGCCTCGACGAAGAGACGGAGTGGATCCTCCGCGCGTGGACGCTGCAGGAGGCGATCGTACCCCCCATCACCCAGGTTCTGTTCTCGATTGCCGGTCTATCTGTGCCCGAAGGGAGCACGATGGGTGTTCTGCTCACTGATGAGTCGCATCCTTATGGAGACTGCATCGCGAAGTACGTCGTGCCCGGCTTGTCAGCCACGGCCGACCTGCGGAGGCTGTTGCGCGCCATCCGGGTCCCCTCCACAAACCCTGTGTTCAAGTTCCTTCCTACCTCCGTGTCCGTCCCTATGGACGTCCGGATCTTCGGCGCAACCAACGTACGTGGAAGAGAACTCCTCGCCCTCGCCGATGCTGTTGAGACCATCTGGTCGGGCAGCAACTGGTCGCGCCAGGCGCTTTGGCAGTCCTCCTTCCTCCGCACTTCGAAGCGGCCCGTCGATATGGTGCTCAGCATCATGGGTCTCTTCGGGATATCCCTCGACCCGCGCCGCTACCGCTCGAACGACCGCATCGCCGCCACCATCGCGCTCGCGCAGGAGTACCTGAAAATGGGCGGGCAGGCCGAGTGGCTGATCGCAGGCTGGAACGAGCCCCCAGACCGGCGTCTCTCGTCGTTCCCGGAGCTCCCGGAGACGTCCGTCGCTGCGCCTCCCCGGTTCTCTGCGGCTGGGAGAGACGTGTCGCAAGAGTTTCACGGGTCGCTCCTGGACGTGCGCCTGCGCTTCTCGTCACAGCAAGCGCCCACGGGAAGCATGGACGACGAGGGGTACTTCCACTTCGCCGCCAGAGCTGCTCGAGTCGTCCGGTGTCCAGCATCGTCGCCTCCCGCCTCGCATCACGGGGACATGCAAGTAATAGAAGCTTTGGACGGTACCCTTTGGTCCGTTTCTCCGGACGGTGAGCCCCCTGTCGCAACCTCTGCAGACGACGATCGTCCCTCGTATGCGGCGGTGATCGGGGAAGGGAACCGGAGGATCGAGTCGAAAGCTTGGGAGAAGTATACTCGGGCGGTGTTGTTGCGGCAGCACGCGCCTGGAAAGTACCACCGGCTTCCGATGTTCTTCGAGCTGGCGCTCTCAGCCCCGGACGGATGGCGCATGATGGATCTGAATATGGGACCGGTGCCAGTGGCGTGAAGTTCACTACGGTTTATGTATCCCAGTACGTCTATCTAATTGGGTATACCTCCGTATGTTGTTCTGAGATCTCGGACTAGTCTAGCTATTCTGGCTTGTGAAAGGTTTGTAGACAAAAATAACGCGGGTCGTAGATATATACACCACAGCCAAGCATGGCAGGCTAGGCGCCTCTTCAACGGCCGCTCCCTTCCCTTTGACTGAGTTCATCATCGAGCACTTCGCAACCAGTCCCCGGAATCTTGTGCTGACGGTGTTGAACTATCGAACTCCCTTCCCTCTGAGCGGTTCTGAGATCCGCTCTTAGAATAGTGTAGTTAAGGTACGTGTTTGAGATATATTGTCTCGAAGGCTGTCAGTCTCCTGACGAACCACATGCAGTTGCCTGCCCATTTTACTTCTTCCGATGACTACAGTAGAGGACTGTGCTCAACTCAAACCCTCCTCGTCGTATCAAGAAGAAGGGAGCATCCGAATTCAGTCAGCGTCGTTGTCGGTTTCATCCCCATCGGTCGTTCTGGCTCTCTCACCCCGTTACCCTCTTTCTACTAGTAGTTCCGTCTCTCCCTGCATCGTGAATAGACCCCTCAACGACGCCTGGATATCCTTGCACATAACATAACCCCGGTACGTCTGAGCAACTGCACACATACTGAAAAATATCGGTGTCGGTCACTCATAACTTGCTATGTCTCGCTAGGTCATGCGGTTACTGGACACGAGAACCGGCGAGTTTAAGTGGGTCGACAACCCGGAGGAGGTTCAATATGCAATCCTCTCCCACACCTGGTCACCCGAGGGCGAACAGACGTATGCGGACCTCCTCACGCTTCAAGCCGAAGTTTGTGCCGCGCGAGAGCATCTCTCGGATTCCAACACCCCCCTTCCCGGAAATGAAGTGCTCCTGCGAGCGTCCCCCAAGATACGATGTGCTTGCGAGCGCGCGCTCGCCGATGGATACGATCTCATCTGGATAGACTCCGGATGCATCGACAAGACTAACAGCGTCGAGCTGTCCGAGGCGATCAACTCCATGTTCCAGTGGTACCGCAACGCCGCGGTCTGCTACGCCTTCCTGGCGGATGTCGGCAGCGACGAAGATCCGGACGCGCTGGACTCGCAATTCCGTCACAGCCGATGGTTCACGCGCGGCTGGACCCTACAGGAGCTCATCGCGCCTCGCGCGGTATTCTTCTACTCGAAGGAATGGGAGATGCTGGGAGGGAAGGACAGCCTCGCACGGGTCATACAGGAGATTACGGGCATCGACGCTGCTATCCTCGTCCATGTACGACAGCTCAGCTCTGTTAGCGTCGCGCGTCGCGCGCCGCATGTCCTGGGCGGCAAAACGCACAACTACGCGGAAGGAGGACGAAGCGTACGCACTCATGGGCATCTTCGCCATCAACATGCCGACCATCTATGGCGAGGGGCGGCTGGCGTTCGTCCGCTTGCAGGAGGAGATTCTCAAGGTAATCCCGGACCAGAGCATCTTCGCTTGGGAGAACGGAGGTGGGGCGTGGGTAACCGACTTCAACCACAAGAAGGATGAATATCCGCGGACGTTGCTTGCAGCGTCGCCCGCCGATTTCATCCATTCGGGTTGCATCCGATCCGTCGACGCTGCATATATGATTTCTCAGCACATTGTGAGAGTTTCCCGTCAAGAGATTGTATCATCTGGCTGACGAACGACTGTTGCGTTGAAACAGGCCCCCATTCCTAGCATGCTTCCGACCTACGAGATCACCGCCTACGGCCTCTACACCACCCTACCCATTGTTGCGCTGCATGACAACTACGAGCTGGCCCTGCTTGCATGCACGCACGATGCGGACGAAGCTGTAGCACTCGTCCTACGCACGATGCGGACGAAGCTGTAGCACTCGTCCTCGAGCGTCACAAGATCTCCCGAACAGTCGGTGCTCCGTTCGCGAAGCGCGAGGTCACGCATCCCGATGGACTGTCTCAGCACCAATCATGGGAAGAACTCGCCTGGCGGCCCTTCTTGCATCCCAACGACCGGAAGATACGCGAAACGACAAGTCTGGGCTACGTCCGGATGGTATACCTCTCGGGACATTCCCGCTGGCTGCACAGAAACAATGGGAGGGGGTGGTTCTACTACGACATGACCATGCAACGCGTATGCATAGTCCATCGGCCGCAGCGGGAGACGCTGTCATACAGAAGAGGGGATGGACGGTTCGGCCCTCAAGGTGCTCCTCAACTTCAAGTTCGCGTACCTGCAAGATGTAAATCACGCCTCGCAACGATGGGATATGCCGTCTCCGTCTACATTCCCCGGGCTACCTCCACCTCCGCGAACTCAGATCTCCGTACTACGCACTCCGTCTCGCCCCTACAATTCCCTGCTCAACCCGTCATTACTGCGGTTTTCCGGTGCATCTCTGTCGATGACTCCACCAGCCCCGTAGCAATCATCCGTATCGCACCCTCCTTCTGCGACTGTCACCGGCACAGTGAGGAGGGCCCCGAGGACTCGTGGTACATCCGGGCATACGTCACCTCACCAACAGGGCACGCTCTTGAGGTCGCCGATAGATCCCACGGTAACGGCCGCCGCCGGACCCGGCTCTGTCGACGATGCCGCCACGATCGGTACGCGGACGTCGAGCTGTGGAACCGCGCGAGCGCGCAAGACTCCCCCGCGCGGTGGCAGCGTTTCTACCTCCCCGGTCCTAGCACAGTTGCGCCCGTTGAATCGAATGCTTATGGCGCGAGCACTGGCGGCGCGGACGCCCAGACGATGGCCACGCCCGTTCGGCTCGAGCTCGTCCGCGAGTTTGTGACTTGTCGGAGACAGCAAGCATCCCGCCGTCTTCTCACTCTCGATAGAGATGCGCTCCCCCGAACAACGGTTCCGAGCTGAGGCGAACGTCTCAATGGCTCAGAGCTGTCTGGACTTACCGGCGATCAGAATAAGCATGGCGTTGGGGAGGGTGGCAGTGAGGGTGGCGCAGAGCAGGGTGGCATCAACTTGGACAAGGCCGGCGTGGGATGTAATATTGACATGGTCAGGGATGCCTGTGGTGCCAGCCGCCTGCCGGTACCGCGTCGTGCGCGTACAATCTCCTCGCCAGGGATGTTGACGAAGCTATGCAAGCACCTCAAGAGTCTGAGGCGGGCCTAGATATTTCCCTTTGAAACGGTATGTCGCAGATTGTCACAGACCTGCACCGAAAATTCAGCTAATGTACAGGAGACAGTGCACAGACTCACACATCACTATCTTCAATAGTAAAGGAGTGGTGAGGATGCAGACGCGCTTCGAAGCCGAACAACACGTTGTATTAGATTCGTTTATTGGCACACACGTTACGCAACTTCACTACGGTGTACGAGACTTGGTGTGCTACGCAACCGTCGCTGATGACTTACAATGCGACAGACCTACTCATCCCTCAGCCCCTGACTCCAGAAACGGTACCGCGGTCGCTCAGCTTTTGGCAGCTCCCAATACTTCTCAAATGCATCCACCTTCCACCGCTCGCTCATCTTCAGGGGGCACACCACCGGTTCCGCATTTCCCAGCAGCTCGACCATACCGACATATTGCCGGAGCGGCGCGAGCGCAGCCGCAAACAGTCCATGCATGTCCGCATCCGAGAGCGGGGGTTTGAGTTGGTCACGGTGCGGCTGCAGCACGAGGCGGCGGAGCGGATTCCCCGCGCTCGCGCGCTTCGCCACCATGCGCGCGATGTCCCACGACAACGGCGGCAAGCTGAAGTCGTCCGGCTTCCCGCCCTGGATCTCGACGCCGAGGCTCTCGAGCGCGGGGCACAACCAGCGGTGCGTGCCCGGCTCGTCGCCGCCGCCCAGCGCCCAATAGATGTTGTTGAGCAGCTCCCGGCACGCGCTCTCGCTGAACGCCCAGAAGTCCGGGTGGATGCGCACGGCGAGCGAGATCAGATTCGGGGCGTAGGGGAGGAGATATTCCGGGAGTGCGTCGGGCTGCAGGACGGAGACGTGCAGGGTACGGAGGGAGGCGAGCGGCAGCATCCGGTGCAGCGCGGCAATCCATGGGATCCAAGGGTCCAGTGCTGGGTTCCCGCTCTCGTAACGCGCGCTGATCCAGAGCCCTGAGCGCGGGCCCTCTGCGACGAGGTGGAGAATCGCGTCGTCGGCGACGAGTTCGAGGCTGGTGAAGCTCGCGAGGAAGCGGTATGAGAGCAGTGGACGGGGGAGATAGTCTTCGTCGCCCGGCTGGTCTCTCCGACAGTATAGGTCGTCCAGGCGCACTAGAACGTCCTCAGGAAGATTGACGTGCTCGAGCAAGAGGAGCGTATCCGAGAGGTCGCTAGAAACGCATGTGAACGCGCGGAGCGAGGGGAGAGTGACCTGCGTCCTGGGTCCCTCGGCTGTCGCAGAGAATCCTGAGATGTACAGGTATTCCAGGACAGGGGTGTTGGAGAGGAGTCCTATCAGGTAGCGCATCGCGTCATGGCTCATCATGGGGTCTCTGAAGGACGACAGGCGAAGGTGCGTCAGATTGGGGAAGTGGTTGCCCGGGATCCAGTCGCGAAGCGGCTGCAGTGCGAACGCCCGTATGCGTAACACAGGCTCCCCGAACAGGATTATAATCGTAGGCTCGGCATCTTCGTCCCCGATCAGAGGGCATGTCGAAGAGATCGTGAGGCACTCGAGGAGCGGCAGCTCGGTTTGGAGGCGGGGCGGCGGGTGCTGCCAATCCGTGAGATCGAGCCGCCGGATGGGGCGAGCCTGCTGCTGCTGCAAAACTTGGGCCGACGACCGGGCATCCTGGGTGAGCAATCTGAAAGGCACATCGTCGTGCCTTGCAAGCCGTCAGCGCGATCGGAGTGCTGGAGTGTATCTTGGAAGCTCACCTCTCTGCAGGCACATAGGGAAGCTGCTCATGATATGAGGTCTGATACATTTTGACTTTTTAGATGCTGCCTGCGTATATGATGGTCCAGGGGGTATGAAAGCGCACGAAGCGATAGAGGGAGAGCGGGCGCGAGTGTCGCGTTGGGCTGAGTGCAAATGTGTGAATGTATTCGAGGTCGCGCCGGCGGTTAAGTACATACATGAGTGGCGCGTCGCGGAGTAAGTACAACACAGCTGGAATATAAAAGAAACCTAGACGGGAACAAGGTGAGCATGCGCTTTCTCGCTACGGAGACAAACAGAACCAAAAGCAATTGAAGCAAGGGGTAGCAGTGAACGGATAGCCGCGGGCGAGAGTGAACCTCTGAGCCCAGCGCTGGCAGGTTGCAATGGACTTCTGTGCCTGATTCAGTCTGGTGCCCGCGGCTTGCTAGGATGACGATGATAGACCATGTCCTCACCTCAGAATATATCATACAGCGGCCCCTCATCCTCTGGCAGTTCCCAGTACTCCTCAAATGCTTCCACCTTCCACCGTTCATCCATCTTCAATGGGCACACCACTGACTCCGCGTCCCTCACCAGCTCCACCACATCAACGTACTGCCGGAGCGGCGCGAGCGCCGCCTCGAACTCATCCAGCATATCCGGGAACTGCTCCTCGAGATCGCACTCCTCCATGTGCGGCTGCAGCGCGAGGCGGCGGAGCGGCTTCCCCGTGTCCGCCCGCGTGGCCAGCATGCGCGGCACGACCTCCGATGAGGGCGGCAAGCCGAAGTCCCATGGGTCCCCGCCATGAATCTCGACGCCGAGGCTCTCGAGCGCGGGGCATAGCTGCAGCTTCACGCCCGGCGGGTCGTTGTCGCCGGCGAGCCCCCCGAAGAGCGCGCTGAGCAGGTCCCGGCACGGGCCATCGTCGTAGCTGAGGAAGTCCGGATGAATGCGGACGGCGAGCTCGGTCAGATTCGGGACGTGGGGGAGGACGTGATGCGGGAGCATTTCGGGCTCCCAGAAACAGACGTGCAGCGTGCGGATGGTGGCGAGCGGGAGCATCATATGCAGCGTGCCCACCCATGGTGCCCAGGGGTCCGGCTCGTTGTTCGCAGTATCCATCGCCGCGCCGATCCAGAGCCCCGAGCGCGGGCCCTCTGCGACCAGGTGGAGTTCGACATCGTCAGCAACGATTTCAAGGCGGGTGAAGCTTGCGAGGAAGCGATCCGAGAGCAGGGGTTGAGGGAGGTAGTCTCCGCCGTTCGGCTGTCGGAGGCAACAGTATAGACTGGTCAGGCGCACCAGAGCGTCTTCAGGAAGCTCGACGTGTTTGAGCAAGAGGAGCGCAGCCGCGAGATCGCTGCAAACACATGTGAGCGCGCGGAGTGAGGGGAGAGCGGCCTGCATCGAGGTTTGGGTGACCGCTGCTACCTCCCGGAGCTCTGATATGTAGAGGTACTCTAGGACCGGGGTGTTGGAGAGGAGCCCTGTCAGGTAGCGCATCGTGTCGTCGAGCAGCATGCGTCCTGAGAACTCTGATAGGTAAAGGTGCGTCAGATGGGGGAAGTGGTTGCCCGGGATCCACCCGCAAAGCGGCCGCAGTGCGAACGCCCGTATGCGACATACGTGCTCCCCGAAGAGGATCGGCGTCGCTTCGGGCTCGTCGTTCCAGTCCTCCTCCGGGTCGCAATTCCCGGAGATCGTAAGGCATTCGAGGAGCGGCAACTTTGCCCCCTGGAGGCGTGCTGGCGGGTGCACGTGGTGCGGATGCTCCGTAATGTCGAGACGCCGGATGCGGTGGCCCTGCTCCTGCAGAAGACGGTCCAAGGATTGCGCGTCGTGGGGGAGCAAGGTTAGCGACAGGGGCATCGCCTGCGAGCGCTCTAGGAAGGCATCGAACTGGGCCTTGTTGTGGTTGTCGATGCGCGTCCAGAGTGAAGCCTTGTTGAGCGCGACGGTGCGCCACTTGCTCGAGACGTGCGATAATGAGAGGAGCGGGCGCGTATGGACGCGTTCAGACGC
This sequence comes from Trametes sp. AH28-2, assembly GCA_001304625.1. NCBI lineage: Eukaryota > Fungi > Basidiomycota > Agaricomycetes > Polyporales > Polyporaceae > Trametes > Trametes sp. AH28-2. The sequence continues at coordinate 77,403 of KQ464128.1, forward strand.
CCTACTGCATGGTCGAAGCGCCTCCTGAAATATGTACCCTAGGATCTCTGGGGGCAGCTTGTTGATGAGCGTGCGGGATTCGAGACGTTGGCGGAGTTCGACCGGCGCGTCCCCCGAGATGTCAATGGAGTGCATGAGCTGCAAGACAGGATATCTCAATATCGGATGTTCCCGCAGACATTCATAATTTGAGACGCACGTCTGCAGACCTTGCCAACCGTCAGTGCGAGAGGGCCGAAGTGTGTTCGAGAACCTCACCTCTCGGTATGCATATCCCGGCGTAGGGCGCCCGGTAGCGCCGAATCGACAAGGCTGCTGAAGGATGCTTGAGGCTGCTTGGGAGTTGATGGTTGTTCCATGCAGACCCGATCTGCGTGTGAAGGTTTTGAAGTAGGGGCGAACGGGATAGCTGCTTAAATAGGATCCGCTCACCCCTGCCACGGCAAACGACCCATGATTACAGGACGCCTAACGGAGGTGATCAAGGAACGTGTACCGAACTATCGCTGTCATGAAACCCATTGTCTCCGGACAAAGGAATTTGGCAATTGCACGAAGCGCATCGGCCCATGTTCCTGTCTCGAATAGGCTGGGATCAGCCCCCTGAACTGGATTCCTGTCGACAGCCTGGTCACTAGCCTGGTTCGCGACCGGATACCCAGTCAGTGAAGTTACCTACTGGATTACAATGTCTTGGGGGTGACACTTTGTTCTCCTTTGTCAGATTTCCTAGCATGTCTTCGGAGCTGAACGGCTTTGACCAGAGACCAGTTGGGGCGAGATTCCAAGCCTGTTCCGGCCCCTAACATGGGGAATCTGTGATGCCAATGAAGAGTTGGAATACACCGTGCATATCATCTCGTCTGAATTCCGGCCAAAAGCAGATTGGAAGCAAGCTGAGAGTGAGTGGAACAGTGGAAGGAGGATAGCGTGGGAACATCAAGCTCAGTCGTCAAAATCGAGCGTCTACCTCGTCGCAGCCGTTTCATGCATCTTGACCACGTCGACCTGCGGCGCACGCACGGACGTCTTCCGACTGATACCATTTGTTGTTGCATGTCGCTCCAGGGAGATCATGATGTGCTGTCGTGCACCACCACATGTTTTGAGCAAACTCTCCGACTGCGTACTCAGGCGCTTCGTGCCCTCAACGCCAGTGCTTTCCCCCGTAGTATATAGCCTTCTCCTCAACTGGTTATGCCTCCTTGCTACTCTTCCCTGAAGTAGACCCAGCGCAACAGTAGGCATATCCGTTGGGAAGCTCTGCGCGTTCTGGCGCACACTCACGTACTATTCTTACAGACCATGCGCTTGCTGTTGACGAAGACTGGCGGATTCAAGTGGATCGACAACCCAGAGGCAGTGTCCTATGCGATTTTATCCCACACCTGGTCTTCGAGTGGCGAAGACTCGTACGCGGATCTCCTTGCACTCCAAGCCGACGTCCATGCAGCACGCGAGGCCGAGCGCCACGGCCTCTCACCCCACTCCGACCCTCCCCTCCCTGAGAACGAGGTACTTCTACGGGCGTCCCCGAAGATCCGGTTTGCATGCGAACGCGCGCTCGCCGAAGGCTACGAGCTCATCTGGATCGACTCTGCCTGCATCGACAAGACCCACAGCGTCGAGCTGTCGGAAGCGATCAACTCCATGTTCCAGTGGTACCGCTACGCTGCGGTCTGCTACGCCTTCCTGGAGGACGTCACTGCGGAACACGACGCGGGTGCGACAGGCTCGCAGTTCCGCCGCAGCCGGTGGTTCACGCGCGGCTGGACGCTGCAGGAGCTCATCGCCCCGCGCGCAGTGTTTTTCTACTCGAAGGAGTGGGAGATGCTGGGCGGGAAGGACAGTCTTGCATGGGTCATACAGGAGATCACGGGCATCGACACGAAGACGCTCCTCCACCAGCAACCGCTGAGCGCGACGAGCGTCGCGTGCCGGATGTCGTGGGCGGCGAAGCGCGTAACGACCCGGAAGGAGGACGAGGCCTACGCGCTCATGGGCATCTTCGACATCCACATGCCGACCATATATGGTGAGGGACGGCTGGCGTTCTTCCGCCTGCAGGAGGAGATCCTCAAGACGATCCCGGACCAGAGCCTCTTTGCTTGGGAAAGCAAGGGCGGGGCATGGGCCACCGACTTCCACCACAAAGAGGACGAATACCCGCGCACGTTGCTCGCCGCATCCCCTGCTGACTTCATTCAGTCAGGACGTGTCCGGGCGCAGATCGACGCCGAGTTCTGGTCCCACCGAGATGTTGTAAGCATATCTTCTAAATCGATGTCAGGCTGTACATCGCAAACTGACTGCGTGCGCCACCATATGCACGACAGACATCATCGCGCGCCGTCTCCGACATCACCGTGCACGGCCTCCGCGCTACCTTGCCCGTAATCGAACTCGACGACATCTACGAGCTCGCCATCCTTGCCTGCGTGAACGATGCGAACAGGACCATGGCGCTCATCCTGCAGCGTCAGCCAAACACGACGATCCGTCTAGTAGGCGCTCCAGCCGCGAAGTTCAGAATCGCAGGCCCGGATCAGCGCCGTCGACGTTTCGCCAAGGCAATTGGATGGCACTCATTTTCCCATCCCAACGACCAAACATCACGCCAGGGGTACGTCCGTGTGGTATACCTCCCCAGACCTGCCGAGCTGCTCTTGATCCGCGGCCGCTGCATCTACTACGACTGGTCCATGAAACGCATGTGCATCGTCCTCCGGCCGCAACGGGACATGCTACTGTATCGGAGAGGGTACGAACAGCACGGCCCCCCGCCTGCGGTACAGCTTCGGGTGCGCATCCCTGCACGGTGTCGGTCGCATCTCGCGGCGATGGGGTATGCCTTGCGCATTGCCGTCCCTTCCCCGGTCTCCATGGCAGGCTCGAGCGCCGGCGTGGACGATACTGGTATCGACCCATCGACCGCACTTCTACCCCGCACCCCTCCGGTCACTATCACCCTCGGAAGGCTGCGAAGTGGGCTCGCCGGCGACGCTTGGGACCCGGACGTCGTCATCCGCATCACGCCCGCCTGCTGCGACTGCAGCTTTCACGGAGAGGGTCCCGAGGACTCCTGGTCGATTTTCGCAGACGTCGCCTCGTCGACAGGGCACGCTCTCGAGGTCGCCGACGGAGCTGACGCTCCTTGGGCCGACAGTAGGCGGACGACGTCGACAACGACCACAACAGCCTCTATCTGTCAAAGCTGTCCGTTTGACGCACATACGCACGTCGAGTCGTGGAACCTCACGAGCGCGCAAAAGGTTCCTACGCGGTGGCAGCGCTTCCTCCTCCCGCACACTCAGGCTGATGCGGCCGCGCTCGCGTTCGCCGACTCGGACGGCGCGAGCGACTCGGATCGCGCTGGTGACGCTCGGGAGACGGTCATTCCGGTGCGGCTGGAGCTCGTCCGCGACTTCGTCGGGGACAGCAAGCATCCCGCCGTCTTCTCGCTCTCGGTGAGAATGTACCCCGCCGAACCGCGGGCTCGCGCTATGGCGGACGCCCCAATAGCTCAGAGCCGTGTGGGCCACGACATAGGCCAGTATGGCACGGCGCGTGACGAGGGCAGCTCAGACGAGGCGGACACGAATTCGGAAGACGTCGGCGCGGGCAACGATGTCGCCCTTGTTTGTGATGGGGTTGCTCGTCGCCTGCCAGTGCGACCTCCTTCGCGGAGAATCCCCGCACTCGGGGCGAAGGTGTTCACAAGGCTGTGCAGGCCATTCGTAGGGAGTCCGCGGCAGGCCTAGTAGTTCCTATTGACTGGTATGTCTCGAATCGGTCCGTCTCTCACGGGCAAATGTTTACGCCGATTTCATGAGCTACACATCCGAGTCCAACCGCTCCTCAGTTTCAATCTAGGACATCTACGATTAACGGTCCACTCAGCACTGCGCTCATTCATGTCTCGTCAGTCCTGATCCGAACAGAGATCATACTGATGAAGATTCTCGCTCACAGGAGGCCCAGGGATAAAAAAAAAGTCACATTCTGTCAGCGCGAGTCTTTTACTGGTGTTACTGTATCGATTCCACGAACACTCTTTCGTCGAGTCCGGCCCTGCTGATCGCTTCTGACGATTCAGTGCCGGATGGCGTTGCCACAGCGCCAGGCTGGCCTTTTCTCCAACTGCGCCTCTATCATCGCATTTCCTTGCATCACCTTTCAAGCTTGATCAGAGGACCAGACTGCGACTGTTGAGGTACGCGATCTGCGGTGTTTGTGGTGTGCGCCGCGTCGCCATACGAACGCGGAGAAATGTCAGCCACTTGCGCAATCGAGAACTGTCAGGCAGCGTCGCGGCATGTCGTGCACAAGGTTCGCACGCCGCGTGTTTTGGAGTATTCCTGGCTAATTTCGGGCAGGAAAGGGCTAGAAACTCAAAGTGGACCAGGACAGGAACACAGCAGCGCCACTGACGCGACCACGTGCCCACATGACGTCGCGCCGTCGTCGCGTTTCTTCCGCTCGTTGCCCCGGAACCGAGGCGCGGTTCCCCGAAAGTGCTTCTCATGACGACTGGGAACGCATTTTGCGCTGGGCCGCGGAAGAAGGACTGACGGTATGAGACGTCGCGCGGCACACGCGTGCAGCCAGACGCTGTTCCGGCGCGGCCTGGGCGTTGTGTCCCGTCATCGAGCTGTCGCAACTTGCGCGCGATCGAGGAGGAACCGGCTTGACGTCAGAAGGGGCGGAGGACAAGGTGCGGATCCTCCTCAGGGCTTTCGATCAGGTTCCCTGCTTGGAGAGGAGCATCCCTGTCAGACGCAGCCTTGCGCCGCCCAATCGCAGGCACGCTCGACTCTTCACCTCTTCTGCGCGGCACGTTCCCTGCTCCATCCAACCTTCCCCGCCTCGCTATATAAACCCTTTCTCGTGTTTTCGTCGCCAGCCTTCCGCTCTACCCGCCCTCCCGCACGCGCTCTAAAGACGCCTTGACGATCTTCACGATGCGCCTCCTTTCCGCCGCGCCCATCCTCGCACTCGCCCCTGCGGTGCTCGGCCAGAACTCCTCTGCCGTCCTCACGAACCTCGTTCAAGCCCTCCTTAGCTCTGGCCACACTCGCCTTGCGACGTTGGCCGGTCAGCTCAACTCGACCGCCTCCGGGCAGTCAGTCATATCTCAGCTTTCGAGCGGGACGCCTTTCGTCCTTTTCGCCCCCACGGACGACGCCTGTGAGTTTCAACGGTTTATTGTTGTTCGATGCCTCGTTCTCATGGCTCGTTAGTTAACAGCGCCCCGTCCAACATCACGTCCAATGCGGATCTCCTCGCCGACGTGGTTGCTTACCACGTCGTTCAGGGGAACTTCACCAACATCACAACTACCTATCCCAACACCACTCTTGGTCGCACTCTGCTAAGTGATCCAACTTACGTTCAGCTTGAAGGCAACAAGAGCCAGGTCGTCGCATGGGCTACCCGCGCAGATGGGAAGGTGCACGTTCTGAATCAGAGGTAAGTTATTGGAAACGCAATCCACAGCTCTGATTTCTAATATCATCCCTCGCTCAGGAATGATTCCACTGTGACCAACACTACTACCGTCGGCAACATCACCATCAACACGGTGGACCACGTCCTCAACTTCCCCGAGTCCTTGTCAGCGACTATCCCGGCTGACAATGCCTCCCTCACGGGAATTGAGGATGCACTCCGTTCGGTTCAGCTACCCACGCATGACTCGAACACCAACCAGACTGGTTCAGCCGCATTCTTCGACATTCTCAACTCTACGCTACACGGGTTCACGTTCTTTGCGCCGAACACGAGCGCGGTCACCGGAGGCCAGCTTTCGAGCCTGCAGAGCAACACCACTGCTTTGCAAGCGCTCTTCCAAAACCACGTGCGTACCCTTATCTCCCTAGGCACACATAGATGCTTATTTTCCAACAGCTCATCAACGGCACCACTGTGTACTCACCGGAGCTTGCGGGCCAGAACTACACCTCTGCAGCTGGCGAGCCTTTGAGCTTCGTCTTGAACGCGACTGGCCACTTCGTCACCTCCGGCAACGTCACCGCCCAGATCATCCAGCCCGACGTCCTGCTGCCCAATGGTGTCATTCACATCATTGACCAGGTACTGCTCAACACCGAGACCGATTCTGGTGCTGCTAGCTCTGCGTAAGTGTCCAGAGCAATCCACTGAAGAGCTTAATTGACGCGTTATGACAGTGCATCTTCCGCGAGCTCTGTTGCGACTCAGTCTACCTCAGCAACTGCACCTATCGGATTCTCCGCCACCGCGACGCTTGTGGGCCCCGGCGGCAGTGCCCCCGCCTCGAGCGGCTCCTCGGGGTCCGGAAGCAATGCAGCTGTGGGTGGATACTTTATTCCGAGCTTCGCCCAGGTTGTGAGCGTCGGTGTTGCCGTTCTCGGCGTCGTGGCGGGTGGTGGCCTCGTCCTTGCGTAAAACCCCGACTATTGCCTCTCGGACTCTGGCATAGCTTTGCTTCTATCTCATGACGATGTTATGCACGTTCTTGCTTCACGATTTGCACACGACTCTGTATTTTCGGACACCGCATGTACTTCTCGCTAGTAAGATGTTGTATTGATTTGACAATATAGCTACGCGTATCCCCCTTCCACGTTACCAATCTCCCCACGTGTATGGCTCTTCAAGCAGACTATGCCACAGTCCGCCCTGCGCCTGCTTACTTGCCGGTTACGAGTGAACGGCCGAGCTTCCCCTTACATGCAGCGAGACTGATGAAGGCGCCTCGAGACACTGCAGCACCCGAATACGAATGGTCAGCTTTGAATCGTGCTTGAGATCTCTGAGGATCTCTTCACAAGGCGTGGCGACGGCTGGATGGCGTTATTTGCGTGTGTGTACCAAAAGCTTCTGAATCTAACACGCGCAAACATCCTATACGGGAAGTCCGCGCTGCCGGAGTTCGAAAATGTCGGCGGCTATGAAGTAATCTTGGGACTGTACCATGCAGTCCGAGTCTCAAACTCTCAATGCTTGTCGCGCTACGTGCTGCGCCATAAGGGCAAGAAGACGACGCCTCACAAAGGGTGAAAGCCAAGGCTATAATCTTCTGAAGCCCATTAACACACAGCTGCTCTAAGTACGCGCGTGCTAGAGATCTCGACCGCTGCCTCTGATACCCCTATTTTCGTGTCTGGCCAGATGGCATGGAGCAGACATCACAGTCAGAACAGCCTTCCTTCAGCGCCATCGTTGCGTCGCTGCGGAGTGCGCTGCGGAGGGACTTGCACACTGAGAGGTGAGAATCTGCAAGCATAATCCAGTTACAGCGCCTCTCTAACATCTTTCAAGGCATGAGGATGTGTGTGACAGATCATAAACTCTCACTGCTCTCGAAAAGACACTGAGTCTCCCTAATTGCAGCTAGTGCGCTCCAACGATATCTTGGTGGACGTGCTCGTCGAGCTCCGCAGATGCCTCAACTCCTTCGCCCCCGTCGACAAACTGCCCCCCGAGATATTAGCACACGTCTTCGAGGAGGCCCTCCGGCCCTCAGGCCCCGGCGACATGCGCAAGCTGCACAACAGGGCCGCCCAACGCATGCACACGCGCCCGCTCCTCGCGCTGTCGCACGTGTCCAGCAGGTGGCGCGCCGTCGCGCTCCAGACGCCCTCGCTCTGGACGCACGTCGACAACCACAGCAGGGCGCAGTGCAGGGCGTTCCTCGAGCGCTCGCAGGCGATGCCGCTGTCGCTCCATCTGCTCACGAAGGACGCGAGGCGCGTGGACCGGCTCTTGGAGGAGCAGGGCCATCGCGTTCGGCGCCTCGACGTCACGGAGCACCCGCGCTGGGTGCACCCGCCCGCGCACCTCCAGGCGAAGCTGCCGCTCCTCGAGTGCCTCACGATCTCCTCGGAGTGCGAGCAGGTCAGGGACGACGATTTGGAGGCGACCCCGATTCTGTTTGGGGAGCGCGTGTGCAACGTTCGGGCGTTCGCGCTCCGGCCGCTTTACATGTGGATACCGGGGAACCACTTCCCCCACTTGACGCATCTCTACCTGTCGACCTTCCACGGACGTATGCTGTACGAAGACACGATGCGCTACCTGACGGGACTCTTCTCCAACACGCCGGCGCTGGAGTACCTGTACATCTCAGAGCTCCAGCCGGCCGCGGTACTCACCGAGACCTCTACGCGCGCGACTCTCCCCTCCCTCCGCGCGTTTACGTGCGTCGACAGCGATCTCGCGGCTACGCTGCTCCTCCTTGAGCGTGTTCAGCTTCCGGAAGACGTCCTGGTGCGCCTGGACGCTCTCTACTGCCACAACGCAGGCCCGAACGAGGACATCTACCTCCCCCGCCCTCTCCCCTCGGACCGCTTCCTCGCGAGCTTCACGCGCCTCGAGATCGTCGCGGACGACACGCACCTCCACCTCGTCGCCGAGGGCGCGCGCTCCGGCCTCTGGATCGCCGCCACGTGCATCGACGACGCGCTCGACGACCCCTGGGCGCCGTGGGTCGCCGAGCTGCACCGGATGCTCCCGCTCAGCACCCTCCGCACGCTGCACGCGTCCGTGCTCACGCCCGTGCTGCTCCCGCACCACGTCCTCGCGCACTGCCCGCAGCTCGCCGCGCTCGCGGTGCGCGTGCACCCCGACTTCCGCGCGCTCGACGAGGGCCCGTGCGTCGGCCTGCTCAGCGAGCTCTTTTGGACGCTCGGGGATGTCGACGTCGACGCGGGCGAGAATGCGCAGCAGCCGCTGCTGTGCCCCGCGCTCGAGAGCGTCGGCGTCGAGGTGTGGGGCGGGGACCCGGAGGACTTCCGCCTCCCGCCCGCGTCGGACGTCGTCCCGCGCATGGCGGCCGCGCGCGCGGGCGCGGGGAAGCCGCTCCGCCGGCTCGCGCTGCAGCCGCACCTGGAGCGCGACCTCGGGGAGCAGCTCCCGGGCCTGGCGGACGTGTTCGAGGCGGCGCTCGCGCCGCTCAGGCAGCATGTGGATGTGGTGGAGCTGGTGGGGGACGCGGAGTCGGTGGTGTGCCCGCTGAGGATGGGCGAGCGGTGGAAGGTGGACGCGTTTGAGGAGTATTGGGAGGTGCCGGAGGATGAGCGGCCGCGGTACCGGTTTTGGGGTCGGGGATAGATAGGTATATCCCTCTTCTGGAGCGCTGCAGGCCGGCAGAGTACATTTTGTTGAAACTTCACCAGTACTTGCTTTCCACGGGTGGCGCCCTATCGAGCGCTTTCCTGCTGCTCGAGGCGGTGGTACTTCCGGAAGACGCTGCGGTACGCCTGGACAACCTACAACATCCTGAACAGGCGATATATGTACCCACGTCGTATCGCGTCAGAGGGCCTAATCGCGAGCTTCACCCACCTACAGATATGGGCGCATCCTGAACATCTCCTCGTAGTTGCAGAGGGCGCTTCGTCCGGTCTGTGAATAAAATCGACGAACTCCTCAATCGACTTCTGGCGTACGTGGATCATAGGATTGCATACGACCCTCCCTCTGGCCTCAATTGAGTTCTTGCGCTTCTGGTCTCTGGATACATGGATCCTCTCCGGTCTCCTCTCCCACATGCCACGTCTAACTCAGCTTGCGCCGAGATCCAGTACGCCCATTCACCGTCGAGATGCTCGTGGGAACAACGGCCACAAACCTGCAATTCTAATACTCCATTGGAAGCAGCGCACGTGTACAGGCCCATCGATGAACGTTACGTGTCTCCTCTAACATGCCCTGCCACTGCCTGCTTGAATCTCCGAACCAACCACCATGGCGAACTCGACCTCAACATTTTCGACGATGGTTATGGGGTTAGAGCATGCGTTTCTGCGCGATGTGCAAGATACCAGGTACTTACCTACACTTTGCCTTGCAAGTCCCTCTTGGCACTCAAGCGCATCTCGTTTATAGATCTGAAGACGTGAGTAGTACTACCACTGGGCAGTTGGCTGACACCTAACTTCGCCCGCAGTTGGTATCTGCCGAAGCCACGATGATGCACGTTCTCCTTCAGCTTCGCCGTCATCTCAACACGCTCGTGCCTGTGGGGAGATTGCCTCCCGAACTCCTCACTCGCATCTTCTTGCTGTGCATGCAGCTCTCTGGCCATTATGTCGCTCATGCCATAGTGCAGGATGGGGCTCTCCCCTCGGCACCTACGGCGCCGCTCCTTGGACTCACACACGTCTGCTATCGGTGGCGGATCATCTCCTTGAACACGCCGGCTCTCTGGTCGCAGCTGGATGACCGAAATTCTGTTCAGTTCAACGCGGCATTGCTGTCCCGCTCGCAGTCGATGCCCCTTTCCGTCATAGTCGACGCCACGCGACTCAACGCAATGCTCGAGTGTCATGCTCCACGCATAGCCAGATTAACTGTCATCGAATCCGACAATCTCACCTCTTCTACGTCCTCGCTCGCCTTGGCACACGAGCTTCCCCTTCTCGAATGTATCACGATCGACACGATGGATTGGGAGAACGACTTGAAAACCAGCCTGATGTTCTTCAGGAATCCAGTCTCTCACATCAAAGCTCTAGCCCTCTGCCATGTCTCGTGGTCCCCAGGCAACCAATTCCCGAACCTCACACACTTGTATCTGGACTGGTCGAACTTCGCTACATCGACAATACATGGGGACTCCATCTACTATCTCGCATCTCTCCTCTCACGCACGCCTGCCCTCCAGTCTCTCCACCTTGTCCGCATGCGAGAGGACAGAATTGCCGAGACAGCTCGTATAGCTCGTCCGCCGCCGCCGATCCCCCTCAGCTCCATGCGCACGGTGACATGCCTTCGCAGCAGAATGACCACAGCGTTCTACTTCCTGTCTCTCTTGGAGCTTCCGGATACCGCGCTCGTACATCTGGACGAGCTGGATCGCATCGACATCATAGGGACATATATCTTGCCCCCTCCGGCCTCATCCTCTCTCATAGCCGCCTGCAGCCGCGCTCAACTCCTGCTCGACGACAACTACCTCATCTTTCTCGCCGAAACCCTCCAGTCGGGCACCGTCCGCATCCGCGGCGTGATGTTCGAAGAGCTCACCAAGGATGACTACTACTGGAACCCTGACAGTCGCCCTCTCGTGACCTGTTTGAACCATGTCGGCATCCTGCCGTTCATTCGCACGTTGCATCTGGGGGCAACGGACAGCTGCGGCGACACTATACCGCTGCTCCTCTGCTGCATGCACTCCCTGGAAAGCTTGACAGTCCTCGTCGAGAAGGGAAGCTGGCTGGGCATTCCCGGGCCTGTCCACGCCCGCGCGGTGTATGCAGCACTAAGCGACCCGGCCCAGTGCTGTCCGCAACTCCGCTCCTTGGTCGTGCTGGTCCGATCGAGCGACCCGGAGGACATGTGCCCAACGGAGCTGCTCAGCATGTTACAGGCGCGGCGGCGCTGTGGACTGCCCCTCGAGCGTCTTGCCGTGAATCAATGGCGGACATCTGTGACTCCAAGTCACGAGGTGGCGGAGGACGAGCGTAAGCGTTGGGACAAAGCCTTCGCGGCCTGGTTTCCGCGCGCGAGGCAGTTTGTGCATACCGTCGAACCCGCGGGCGGCGACGACCTTCGTCCGTTCACGATGCGGGAGACTTGGGAGGGCGCAGCCGGGGCAGAGGACTATTGGGATTTATCAACCGATTGGAACGATATCATGGTATGAGATTCGTAGTCTCGTGCTCCTCTGAGTGCGGGCCGCTCCGACTGCAAGGCAGAATCACTTTCCACTGACGATCTTTGGTTCTCCGATAGGAAGGGGGAGTCATGGCTCGTTCGAAGACATGTCAGTGTGAATTCTGATGACAAGTAAGGCGGCCCAATCTAATTCGTCTTCTTGTGTACTAAAATTCCTATCGCACGCCCAGCGGATTCCCGCTTCGCCGTCAAGGCGCATACAAGTTCAAGACCGCGTCGATAGTTCGTTCGAGAAACACGAGGTTCGGCGTGTAACATAGTGGTTTGGAGTTCGTGGAGGAAGTCATCATGTCGGACGTAGTATGCGCGGTGGATTATTGGAATGCTTTATGCTAGTCGGCGAGTGCAGTTTATCACAGATGTTCGTGGCACGCTAATGGCAGATGGACGATACACCACATTAGGCGGGTTCTCACGTCCACCGCGAGACATCCGTATGCATGCCCATCAATAGGAATATCTGCTCTGATGATCATCCACGGATGTTCCAGGCGATACTCATGTCAGCACCTCAACATATTACCGTATGTTTGCAGAGCTGGAGCATATGTTGCAGACGCCCGAAGCTCATGAGGAGAATCGGAAGTGCCTACCTCCGCATTCCTCGACACGCTCCGCTACTACTTATGGCGCACGCTCTGGATTCTACTCAGCTCCGCTTCCCTGTGAAGATCCTCGTACCCGTCGGCAAACTACCCCCTGAACTCCTGAGCCGCATCTTCGTGCTTTTCATGCAGCTCCTTGGTGATCATGCTGGGCATGGCTTACAGAACGCGGACACTCATCTGGCACCGACAGCGCCCCTGCTCGGGATTACGCATGTTTGCTACTGGTGGCGGGCTGTCGCGCTGCAAACGCCTGCTCTCTGGAAGCAAGTGGACAACCGATATCCGGCTCCGCTCAAGGCGGCGCTGGTATCCCGCTCCCAGTCGATGCCCCTTTCCGTCATCGTCGACGCAAAACGTCTCGACATAGTGCTCGAGCAGCATGGCTTACGCTTAGGACGGCTGCACGTCATCATATCCGACAGCGTCACATCTCCTGCTCGCTCTCTCACCTCGGTACGCGATCTCCCTATGCTCGAATATCTTGCCATCAACTCGGACTGCGACGTCGCGAACGGTCACTCAGACACCACGCTCGTATTCTTCGGGACGCCAGTCTCTCCCCTCAAAGCACTGGCCCTCCGCCCCGTCCCCGCCTGGTGTCCGGGCAACCAGTTCCCCAACCTCACACACCTGTACTTGGACTGGTCAAATTGCGCGCCATGGGAACGAAACGGGGACTCCATCCGCTACCTCGCATCCCTCCTCGCACGCACGCCTGCACTCCAGTATCTCCATCTCGTCCACATGGACGAGGACGAAGGCGCGAGGACCGCCCGTATATCCAGTCCACCGTCAGCGATCACCCTCAGCTCGATGCGCGCGGTGACATGCCTGCACAGCAACATGGCGACGGCGATCTACCTCCTGTCCTTCCTGGAGCTCCCAGACACCGCACTGGTACGTCTGGACGAGCTGGAACGCATCCACTGGAGGGAAGCGTACCATTCACCGCCCGCGGCCTCGCCTCGCCTCGTGTCCAGCTGCAGCCGCGCCCAGCTCGTTTTCGACTTCGACCATCTCTTCCTGCACGCCGAAAGCCCCCAGTCGGGCGCCCTCCGCATCCGGGGAGGGATCATTTTCGCGTTCGACGAGAACGACCCGAACTGGTGCCCGTTCGTGTCCTGGCTAAACCACCTCGGGATCCTGCCATCCATCCGCACGTTGCACCTGCGCGCGATGGACGATGTCGCGGCCATATCGCTTCTCCTCCGCTGCACACGCTCCCTGGAGAGCTTGACCGTCGTCCTTCAGACGGGAGACTGGCTGCACATTCGCGTTCACGCTCGCGCGATCTATGCAGCACTCGGCGACCCAGCCCAGTGTTGCCGGCAGCTTCGCTCCTTGGTCGTTCTGGTCCGATCGAGCGACCCGGAGGATATGTGCCACACGGAGCTGCTCAGCATGTTGGAGGCGCGCACCCGCAGTACGAGGCCGCTCGAGTACCTCGCCGTAAAGCAATGGTGGACACCGAAGCAGGATCCACAAGCGGTGAGGGACGAGCACCAGCGTTGGGACAAAGGCTTCAAGAGCCTGATCCCGCTCGCGAAGGCGCATGTACAGACCGTCGAGTTCGCGAGAGGTGAGGGCGTCCACCCGTTCAAGATGCGGGATGTCTGGAGGATAGACGGAGCAGAGGACTATTGGGAGCTGCCTCCGGGACATCGGAGGGTTTAACAGAACAGGATGCGAGGGGGGCCCTCGGATAGGCGAAGGGGCATGAGTCTCATCCTACCATGTCCGTCCACTCCGTCCGCAGGGCGCCATTGACTTCCTGATTCTCACTTGTGCCGGTATTGCTTGCGCGGAGAACCTGCTGTATGCTCGGACTGCACACGTGTAGACTTTGTGATGATCAGTACCGGAAAGCAGACAATGAATATAGGGAAACAATACAACAGAACATGACGCGTTCAGTCCACCCGCCGTCGCTTCTCCTCCCGCGGGCGGTCGAGCGAGCGCGACCTCGACCGGCGTCGCTCCTTCCGCACATCCTCCCTGCGGCTCCAATCCCGCTGCGGCGAGCGTGAACGCGAACGTCGCCGCGCACCGCGGTCTCGGTCGTCGTACTTGTCTCGCGCCCGATCCCGATCGCGGTCGCGGTCGTCTCGGTGGTATCTCTCCCTATCAATCGCCCGTTCACGGTCGCGGTCGCGGTCTCGTGGTCGGTCGTCCTCGTCTCTCCGCCGATCGCGCGGGTCTGCGTCAGGTCGCCGACCGTCTCGGTCACCGTTGTGCCACGAGCCGCGCTGGTCGTCTCGTGGACCGTCGCGGGACCCCCACTGACGGAAGCCGGTCGGCGCGCTGTTCGCGCCTGTGGCAGCCTGCCCCGGGGGCAGGTTCGCGTTTTGCGGACAATCTACGACAACAACAATCAATCAGACATAACCGGGGAGGTGAAAGGGGGGGGGCGTTCGGACCTTTTTTCAGATGTGGACCCCCGCACAGGAAACATCCACCGCCCGCCGTCGACGTACCCCCGGTCTTGAGAGACCCGACGCCGCCGAACCCGCCAGTGTTGGCGGTGGTATCCTGGTCGAGGAGATGGGTGTACTTCGTGCGACTGCGCTTGCCGAAGTTCTTGACTTGCATGACTTTGGGCAGGAGCGAGACGTCCATCGTCGACTCCGTTGCCTCAGTGTAGTCGTGCTTCCTGAGCACTTCGTCGTCCTATGATACACGTATGTCCGCACTTATCAGGGGCACGCGCACACAGGGAAAGAGAAAGATGGGACGCACCTGATGGAACGCGCCCTTGTGCCAGTACTTCTGGAGGAACTTCTGCGAGCCCTTGGGCTTCTCTGCGCGCAGCTTCTCCGCACGCTCGAGGTCCTCCTTTAGTCTCTGCTCCTCTGGGAGGGCGCGCCGCCGCTCGATCTCCTCCCGTTCCAGCTCGCGCGCGAGGGCCGCCTCCTTGTCGCGCTTGATGCGTGCGAGCTCCCGGAGGCGCCACGCCTCAAATTCGCCCTCGGGGTCGAGCCCGTCTGTATCATCGACGTCGGGCACTTCCTCCTCCTTCTCCTCTGAAAATGATGTGAGTGTGGTTGGATACCGCGATACCACGGGATACGTACTCTCGAGAAGTTCTCGTCGGATGCTCTCCGCTACCATGTCATGGCTCGCTTTCCTGCGCTCCTCCGCCTCTTTCTCTTTCCGCCTGATAGCTTCTTCCGAGTCTTCTGCAAGTGCCTCCTTCTCAGCGATTGTTACACGCGCGCGTCTGTGGTTGAGATGTCATAGGTTGGGTGCGACCAGAACACATGGAAGTTGAATCAACGTACTTTGGCACGAAGACCGGGCGGAACTGTAGCTTGGGCTTCTCCTCCTCTTCGGACTCGGACTCCTCTTCGCTGGACTAGAGTGATGAGGACACATTAGTTGACATACATCGTACGAGCGGGACCTTACCTCTTCTTCCTCCTCCTCCCCCGCTTCTTCCTCTTCCTCTGATTCCTCCTCTACAAGGTCGGTCAGCCATGAGACATTCGGGAAGGCAGAGAACTGCACATGCGCGTACCTTCCTCGAGCTCGGCCGCCGTCCGTCCCGACTCCTCCTTCCCGCCCACGATGACTTTGCCGTCCCTCGAGATGTTCACGTCCCGCAGCGCAACGTTGATCGCACCCCTCGCCTGCTTGCCCACCGCCTCCTTCCGCACCTCGAGCCCGTCTTCGTCCTCATCCTCGCCACCGACGTCGCGGATGGCCTCGTCGCCCTCCTCCTCCGGCACCTGCTCCTCGGCCTCCTCGTCATAGTCGGAGTCGGATTCAGCGGCGTCGGCGCCCTTGGGAGCCTTGCCCTTCCAGTATCGCGCGGCGGGGCGCGGCAGACGTGCAGCGGGCTTGCGGGCTGCGCTCGACATCGTACGCAGTGATTAGGAGAAGCAGGAAGGGAGGGTGGACGACGACGAGTGGTACAAGCTCAATGCAGCTGGTGGTGGCTGCGAACAGCTGCCGCGGGCGCTTGGCCGTTCCGCCTCTCCGAGTTTTTCGGAATCCACCTTTGCTGAGACTCGGACGGCTCACACAACCTATGCATGTCCCGAGCGCGCATGAGGTCTACCACGGTCAAAAAATGCTAGACAACTTCCACGGCACATGCGTTGGACTCTCAACGCACATGAACAATACTGGCAGGCTCAGGATTTATTGATATTATGTAGTACAACAGAACACGTAGACTACTCAACGATCGCGCGAAGGCTTGCTCACGCGCTGAACACCAAGTCCAAACCTTCGTCGACTCGCCCACATCCTCGCGCCGCCGCGGCGATTTGAGATGACAAGTCCTACAACACCGTCGTCAGCGACGCGACGCAGGCGACACACTCACTTGCAAACGCGGTCCCGCGTCGTGGAGTCCGGTCGACGACGCATAGGCGTAGGAGGCCGGCACTGTTTGCGGAGACGACGTCAGCCGCTGCCCGCGCGACAAGCCGAAAGGAAACGCGAAAGACGTACGTCGCGGAGGCTCAGTCTTGCAATGCGCACGCGCGCGGCGCCGGTCAGTGTAGCCCGTTCAATGGGCTCCCGCCGGCGCCGCGCGCGCCGCGAAGGCCATTGCGAGGCCGCCGTCCGCTTTGGAACGGGGCCGTAGCTCGCGCGAGCCGGACGACCGCCTGCAGTGCGCGTGTTGTCGTCTTAGATGTGGACGTAAGGGGATGACGGCTGCAGGGACGCGGTTGTGAGCGCTAGGTGGAGGGGAAGGACTCAGAGGAGGGGGCGTACCGCATGCGCGTCCTCCCGGGCGGCGCCTTGGGCATTGCGGTGCGCCCGTAAGGGCGCAACGCGCGGCAGCGTCCTTGCGCGAGGGCGCTGCCGCCTGAGGCACGGCGTGTGCGTGCCCCAGCACGTCATCGGCGGACCTGCAAAGCCACGAGTCAGCTTCGCCGCTATGACCACAACCACGACAAGGCAGCGACGCCACGAGGGCGCGGGGAAGGGCGGGGACGTACGGAGTTGTCGCGCCTACGGGCAGTTGGGGGGACCCAACAGCGCGGTATGATGAGACGAGGTGCGGATACAAGGGTCCCGGCGCAGTTGGCTTCCCCGCCGCGAGGCGGGTACTAGACCCGGGGGCCACGATGAGGCCTGCGCCATCCCCGGGATAATACTCTGCAACCCGCTCGTCCGCGTGGACGGGCGGGTCGCAGCCTCTTGAATCACCCAATGCCGGCGTGTTGGGGGTGTTGGGCGCCGGCAGTTCCATATTAACGTTGTCGATGTCGGCGTTGTCGATGCTGATGTTGGCGGTCGTCGATGTGTTGGTCTTGCACATAGAAATCATAATGATAAATAGTCTTGAGGTTGGGATTGTCGGTGTGGGAGAGGGAGAGGCGAAGAGGGCGGGATCGATGACTTGCACGCAAGCGTGCCACATTTGCCTTCCCATTGCCCTCGGGAACTAATGGTAGGGGATCATAGAGGAACCGGGACGCGGAGTGTGGCCGAAGCCGGGGGTGGCCGAAGCCGGTTGGCCGAAGCCGTGGTGCTGGCCTTCGCGCAGAGGGCTCAAGCCAGTACCGGTTGTTGGTGACGCCGCGCTTGCGCGCGACGCCACCGGGGTGCGGGGAGGACGCTCAAAGGAATGCTTGTAGCGCGGTCGCAGAGCGACGTTGCCGGCACTTCCTAAGGCTTCGCCCTCCCCAGATTTTGGCGCTTCAGCGACGCCCCGCTCCCCGAAAGGCGCGGTGCGTGCCCCGATAGTCCCAAGTTGGGAATCGCGCCGAGGGGGGAGATGCGGAACTAGCCAGCTGCTGTCCAACTCCCAAACCCCAACCGGAGCAGGACGGACGTCAACGCCGCGCAATGGCGGCGTTGCAGATAGTCCGTCGCCGGTGCCGCAGCCCTCCCTTGGGGGCCGCGGGCTTGGCGGAGCAGGCTTAATAGGCGCAGCCCGCTTACCCTCGAGGGGTATGGTTGTACGGTGGCGTTCGAGCCAGACCGTGTTCGTCTGGTCCAGCGCTTCGTCAGCTTTGTCGAACACATGCAGCGGCGGAATACGTACTGGGCATGGGCATAGCGGTGCCACGACATAGGCGGGTGGTGGTGGTGGCGGTGGCGTGAGGACTTACGAGGCTGCCTCGTCGCGCATAAGACCTACTGCAAGGCTCATGAGCGGCTGTCAGATGAGTGGAGAAGCGAGGCACTCACAAATTTGAAAGTATGAATGCATTTGCAGCTCGACGCCTAAGCCATATCGCGCGCGTAAGAGAGTGTCACCGTCGTCGTCGAGCACGAAGACTTACCGCAAAGGCGGAGCTTGGTGCTGCCGCGCCTCGCCGGTTAGGCTAGCGCGGCTGCCCGAAGAAAACCGGGCTTGAGGGAGGTCGTGGTCTGGGGGAAAGAGGAGGCGAGCGAGGAGGGGTTCTTATACCTCCAGACGGCTCGCCATCGGCGTTGGCCGACGGACCCCGTGCGGCTGACCGCACCAGCCTCTCCCGCGCAGCGCCCGTCCAGGGTTGCCATGTACGGCGCTCCTTTTGTTTTACTCGGCTGACTTCGAATTGGGCGTATCGATGGCCGCCCGAGCAGGCACGACAGAAGCGTCTTCGGACGTCGAGGCAACGACGGGCCGGGGCGGACTGTATGCCAGAAGCCTCCGCGAGCAGACCATCCCGTGATTGTGCGGACGATAATCAAAGAAGCAGCGGATGCCGTGGAGATTCTACGGAGGTGACGACTGTGGAGGCTGTCCTTGGGTGTCCACGCATTTGTTGTGCCCGCCGCCAAGGACTTCCGTCATGTATAGATTCCGAGCCGCCTAACGCACGCCGCGAAGCAGACACTGCACAGCGCACAACGTCGCACACTGTCCGCTGGCCATTGGTCATAGGTCAACAGAAGAGCATAGTCAGGCCGTCGAGCCTCAAGGACGGTGTGGGGGAAGAGAGGGAAACGGGAGAGCCTAGGCTCCCGCGGCCCGATAAGGTGTTTACGCGTGTTTGTGCGTGTGGGTATCTTCTTCCACGCCTGTCTTCTGAATTCGTCCGCCTCTCCCCTTGTCCTCTGCCGCGTGCGTATACAGGGTCCCATTATTCCAGACGGGCGGTCTGATGGAGCCCACCCTCGGCGGTTTTGTACCGTTTCGAGTGCTCGTCCCTCGACGCCCTCCGCACGTGAAGCAGGCATTTGCCAATCCGAAGCACACCCCTTGTGCTCCGTTCCTACCCCGCCAGCCGCATGGCACGTCCGCTGACCATGACCCTAGGATGCGAGGGTCGCGGGAAGAGGTCGCGAGAGATTCAGGGGCGAAGGCGAAGGCGACCCCTTCCCCTGCTGACCCGACCTCTCCAGCCGGGACGGCTGCGGACGTCACCGTCGTGATCGTCAGCGTTGTGGACGATGGAGGGTAGCAGGGAGGTACCCAGCCCACAGCGCACCTTCGACGCTCAACAAGATGCGAATTCATTAGAAGTACTATGCCAGTGTACGTTCTGTGTCTGGCCTGCTGGGTAGCCAAGCAGGTCATGTCATTGACACGCACGCTCAGTCACCCCAGCGAGAGTGAACCACTCTCTCACTCTCCAGGCATGTTCAAGAAGTTATATCGGGCCCAGCTTACCCCGTGTCTTGCCGCTTGCGTGACCGTGCTTGCGTCTCCACTTGTCCATGTACGATCCAAAAAACCTCTCCAGGATTACTCGCGCAGGCTGTCCAATATGATAGCTACCGGTAGAGCTTTGAAGAGATGCTGCGAATGGCTCAAACACACTCGTACGGCGCGCGTCATGCCAGAAAGAGGCGAAATGCCGCATATATGCGGCAACATGAGCTGAATTACTATCGCGGATGAATGCAGGTCGCGGTCAACTTGTTGATGAAGTACTAATAGTATGGCCGCGTACTCGGACTCCGAACCGGAAAGTGCATAGGGTATACGTAGCGGTACTTAGTTGTGCAACAGCGATAGCTCTGGGTAGCAATCAGACAGCAAGAGTAGCGATGTACGAATCTCCAGGAGTCCCTCAGGCCATCTTGACCATCAACAGGTAACGCAGCCGGATCTGCGAGGTATCGTACACGATGTACTGCCCAAACCCACACATGTCAGTCCCAGCTACCACAATAGGTAGGGAGCGAGGACACGTACCTCGTTGTATTGCAGGTACACCAGCGGGTCCTTGTTCTTGACATCCACGGGGGGACCCTTGGGCATGTGGCACCCGCGCAACTCGGGGTGGTCCAGCGCCGCACCGGCATCTTGCCAGTCCCCCGGCTGCGAGCGGCCCAACCCCTTCGTCGACCTACAGAGGCGCACCCGGAGTCATGAGCAACAGAACGGTGGTGTCATGGTTGAGGCGTGCGCTTACCGAGCGCCTGCTTTTTTGCAGTCGGCGTCGGCGTTGTAGTTGGCCTCGTGCTGCTCGTAGAACGGCTTTGCTGCGACTTCGCAAAGGAGGAGCAGGCCCGTGTTGTCGCTCAGGCTGTGTATGCGGTCAGCATACGAGTGACGCCAGACAGAGGACGAGCTCACTATGTATGACAATAGTTTGCCGACTGGGTGAGTTGTTGAAGCATTAGTCTGTGAATACGGATGAGGGGGATGAATATATACCTTCGACATCATCTGGAAAAGCGGCGCTTGTCAGTTCAAGTCTTGCGATGGTATAACTTAATACTCACATCTGCGAAGTAGACACCCTTGCCGAACATGTAACCTCACCGATTATTTGAGCTGGAAAACCTACGGGGAGTAGCCACAGAACTGCTCACCAGTGACAGGCGCTGGGTTATACGGGATTAGCGTGATCACTCTGGGAAGCTGCCACAAGTGATGCTCACCTTCTGGCGGCGCGATGCGCAGACCTTGCTTGAGGATACCTACAAGCGATATTAATACGGGAGCCAAGGCGAAATCTATGAGAATCTGAACTTACCGGCAAAGTTCGTCGTACGCGACCCGTGCCACAACAGCAACCGCTCCCCATCCGGCAAGTTCCCAAAGCCCGCCTTCATCCACGCAGCAGTCTCATCCTCCCTGCATTGCCGATCACCGCTCACCGTCAGCCTCGCACTCTCCTATGACACAACGCCCTAGCCAGGCACAGGAAACGGCGACGCACCTCTCGACCCGGAACGCGTGCAAGACCTCGACGCCGTAGTGGCGGTGCGTCTCGCCGTGCGTGTCGTGCGTGTACCGCTCGAGCGCGGCGAACTCCGTGCTTGCGCGCGCGACGGGGTCCATCTTCGAGAGCTGCAGCGAGCGGAAGTGCGCGTCGAGCGGGTTCACGGGGCGCCCGTCGGGGTCGCGCGGGATCGCGGACGAGATGAGCTTCGAGGCGACTTCCTACAGGGCGGCGCGAGAGGAAGGGATCAGCATTGTACGAAGGTATGAGAGAAGATTGGGTCGTAGGGACGTACCATATCGCCAAGCGCATCGACGAGTTCGAGTTCCTGGACATGGACGAAACGTTAGAGAGTGTATCACCATCTGCGAGGGTGTTGGCAGTTCGTTACCTTCTTCAGCCTGTCGATGTTGTCGATGACGATGGGCCGCTCTCTGCCGAACACATGCGGGATGATCCTGGTCGGGTGTTCGATCAGCGTTCAGGCAGTCATCAAGAGTAGCGGAGCCGGTCGTACGAGTAGTATTGCCCAGTGAGCTCTTGGACGGCCTGTCGGAACCCACCGAAAGCCTTCGCAGTGTCGCTGTTAGGCTGAGCGATGACTTCTGAGAGTTTCTACGCGGGGCGTTAGCCGTGTAGTCGCGAGTTTGGGATAACGCCCCATACCTTCAGCGCAGCGAAGCCGTTCAGGATGGTCGACTTCGCGAGTTTTCCTGGTGAAAGCGGCCAGTCAGCAAGGCGACCGTGCGAGTAGACATGCATATAGCCATACCTAGAGGGAGCTTGTTCGCATCGTAGTTCATTGACGACAAGTGCGCGTCGAGCAGTCTGCCGAAGGGTTAGCCGGATATATGCGTGTGAAAAGTAACTCACTTACGTAGAGTTGAAGATGAGCCTACAGAGGGTCTACGACACGAGTTTCGATCAGTGCATGGTCCTGGCATGATGATTTCGAGACGAACCTGGATCTCAGGCGCCAGCGTCGAGGGCGGGATCTTCTCTTCCTCCTGGCTGCTCGACTCGCCGCTTTTCCCGGCCCCGTCCTTCCCGTCGTTGTCTTCGTCCTCATCGTCATAGGAGCGCTCTATGTTCGGATTGTGAGTATATTCGCCCCTAAGACCGGAGCTGCACTAACCAAGCCACACGTATCTCCCTACGCGGAATGAGAACATCAGTCAATATGCGGCAAAGCTCGAACATGCCCGATAGGATACCTTTCTTAGGCGCCATGCCTACGCGCTGTTCCCAGTCGACCCCAGCCTTGGCCTTGAACTGTTTCTTGAACTCGTTGACCGCCATAGCAGGAGGCCACGGGCCCTTTGGTAGTCACACCATCAGCACTCGACCCAGTATCCACCAGTTGGGTACGCACCTTCTTCTGAGACTGGCCGTTCTCGCCGACGCGTCCCCAGCGCGTGTAGAGGATGCAGTTGGAGTTGTTCCCGACCGGATGGAGCAGCTGCAGCACGTAGAACCTGCCATAAGGATCAGAATGAAAGGTCCCCTGGACACGAGTGAGCGAGGTGGCGTACTTGTTCGCATTCTTGCCGAGGTCGGTCTGGTTGAGCATCGCGTCCCAGACGCCCTCGGGCGTGACCAGTACCTGGTGGGTGTCTGTGATGCGAGCATGTCAGCTCGTGAGTAGCTCAGGCCAGTTTGGACCAAGGGGACACTGACCGACTAGGCCGGACATCGCGTCCACCGGCGCCGCGCCGCGCTTCAGCACTGTAACCTGGGAATGCCGTGTTCAGCTCGAGTTGTACAACCAAACGCAGCACCTTGGAGTCGAGGCTCCCAAGCCAGCTTGTGTAGTGTATGTTATCTGCGACGCACCATCTTCTGCGGCAGGTCCTTCGCATCCTGCGCCTTCTTGCTCACCGCCTTGCTAGCGGACTTGCTCGCAGGTTTGCTCGCGGGCTTCTTCTTGTCCTTGTCCTTGTCCTTGTCCGCATCCTTGTCCGCGCTCGCACCAGCATCCTTCCGCGCCCGCTTGCTCTTCGGCTTCTTCACTTCCTCCTCCTCTTCCTCATCGTCCTCAGCGTCCCCGTCAGCGGGCCCTGCGTCCTCCTCGTCAGAGTCCTCCCGCGCCCGCTTGCCCTTGCCTTTCGGCGCGGCCTTCGCCTTCGCAGGGGCCTTCGCTTTCGCCTTCGCCTGCGTGGCTGCGGGTGCGGGGACGGCGGCCGCAACAGCGACAGCCTTCGCGGAGGGCGCGCGGGTGCGCGTGCTCGCACGCGTCGCGGCGGGCTTCGCGACGCCGTCGGCTCCAGACGCGTCTGCAGTGGCTGCCTTCTTCCTCGGGGGCATTCCGTCAATCGTCTCCGCTTACAGCTGCGTGTTTAACCAAGATAGCCTGGTAGCGGTGGTGGCAGGCCCAAGACACGATGTGGAGGGTGCAGGGGCCTGGCGGGGGAGAGGGAAACGCGGGGTGTGGCTGCCCGTGATCGCGCGGCACGCGTGGCTTAAATGAGGGCGCGACGCGCCGGCGCTTGCGTCGTGGGGATGCCCGCGTCCGCGTCCGCGCGTTCTCGATCGGGGCCATCACCGCGCGGCGCGCCCCTGGCGCGCCGCGCGGCGGCTTCTGCCCGATATGGGCATGCGGCGGGGTCAGGCGGGCGGGGGAGTCATCGCGCGCGCACCGCCTCGCGCTCGTTCGGGGCGCGCGGCGCCGAGCGTCGGGAATTCGTACGGTTCGCAAGAGATTCGGGCTCAGGCTCAGGCGCAGGTTCCGGATGATCAGGCGGTAGACGTAAAATACAATACAAATGCGTCGCGAACGGGTAGGTGGTTATGACATGGTCCCCGGTCCACTACTCTCTGCATACTCCAGGGACAGGTTACATGCGCAACTTCTTCTCCATGTCCGCGTGGATGTCGAGCGGTTGCTTCATCTCGGATGCTGATATGTGAACTGTCAGACTGCAGTTCCACCATTACTGTAGCGGTTGGGGACGTACCGGGCATCATGAAGTCTGGGCACTCAAGCGTCTCGTCGCGGCCCATGAGGATGTCGAGGTGGAGGTTGGATTGCGAGAGCGCGGGCATGTGCGAGCTCTGCGAGCATAGGTGGCGCGAGTGAGCTACCCCGGGGCGGTCTCAGCAAAGAGAGTGCATGAACGTACCTGGCTCACGAGCTTGCGCTCCATGAGGATGCGCATGGGCATGTGCAGGCCAAAGATTTGCCTTTGCATCTGGAGCTTCAGGTTGTCTTGTGTTGCCTCCCACTGTAGTATTTAGGATCGGATTCGAAGCACACGAGTATCCGGACATGCGGGGTAAATGTCAGCGTGAGCACGGAGAATTGCGGGGCTGGACGTACGTTCTCCAAACGGTCCTTGACTGCGCTCTTCTTCGTGATCTCAGTCGCAAGACTCCGGGGGCCGTACTGGAGCGTGTCGTGCAGACCGAAGCTGTTGCTCGTGTCCTGGGTCGTTGCGGGCTTGTCCTCGCGGGCGGGTACGATGCGCAGGGAATCCTGGGATTCCGGTGCATTAGAGAAATGTTCATGCGCCGCACACTCGTCGAACATACCATGATCGTCAGTGAGGATGGGAGGGGGTGGCAGAGATGGTGGTGGAGGTCGAAGACGCGTCTGCAGGACGCGTCAGTTTCTCCCGAAAAGGCAATGCGTATATGGGCGTCTGCGGGCGCGCGCTGGTTGTCCCCGTGCCACCACCACCACCCCCTTCTCTTCCTCTCTACACGGCCGTCTCATATCTGCTTGATCTTGAATAAGTACTAGGGACCTCTTGCTTTTGAGTTAGCTTGCTTGGATAAAGACTGCTTGCTTGGATTTACCATGGCTCGTGCTGGAAAACGTTGGGGACAGGCGCGGAGCAACCGCAAGGGCACCTTCAACCCGGACGACACCCGTCGCGTCAAGCACACCCGCATCGGCGTCTGGGACCTCTACGAGGAGCAGAACCCGGACTTCGAGCATATCCCGGGCGCGAGCGCCCTGGAGAAGCTGCTGGAGGCTTACGCATGTCTACCGTACCTGCTGCGGATGATTCCGGACATCCTCTCCATCCGGAGTTGTTGGCTTCTCCTGGTGTCGTACCTTGCGGCGGACTTTTTGCACTCTTTGCTTCCTGCTGCGTCATTATGGTACAACTGTTAATTCGTTGGTATGTTGAATGCATGTGCTGAGCCCTCCGTTAGGTATTCGGGACAACTGATCGCCATAGTAAGTCTACAGTCCAATGTTCAGCGCGCAAAGCTCCAGCTGCGAGTATGGCGCTCAGAATTCCCTTTCTGAACAAGCACATACCTATGCTCCTGACCAAGACCCGTTCACTATACAACTCGGATCGATGGTGCCTCAGAGCGCGTCGTGGTATTGGTGGAAGTGGAAGCGTGAGAGTTGAAATGAAAGTCGAAGCGGTACGAGTGGAAGCGGTGCGCATGCTCGGCAGTTCCACTGAGCGGCACGGCACTTCCATCCGTACTGGTCTTGTGTTTTGCCGGATTGTTACACATGTGCGATCCAAGTTGTCTGAAATCCTCGTTGATCTCTATAACATTGTAAGGCGTCGCTCTTCAGCTTGCCTACCTTTCCGAGCCCATCACTTCAGAATGTCGGGCCCGGCATCTAAACCCCTCCGCAGAGCTCGAGCGTAGTGTTTTGCGAGAGTGCGTTCGCTCACACTATGTTTCGCGTATTGCAATGCGGACAGTACGCGAGTGGTAGTCAACGTTGGATGGCTATAGTACAGTGAAAGTGGCAGCCTGGCAGGGAATCGGGTGGAACTCAGACATTATGGAGTGCGCTCCTACCGCAGTACCGTGACTTCCACTTCCACCAATTCAGTTTTCTCCACGTGAGCCTCGCTGCAAAGTCGCTTAACCTGAGGTTGTACCGAGAGTTATATTTGCGAAATTTAGTACTTTCCAAGCGTACCCTCATAACAAAAGCCGCAAGGGTGATCTGTACATGTCTATGTGCAGCGCAGGCGAGAGTCGAGATATTCCACTGCTGCCATGCCGCCAAGAGTCGACGCTCGTGGTGCTTGGGCATCGCTGAACTAGAGAGAGGAGAGAGACAGCAGAACGCGTCCACATTGAAAGGAAACTAGACCTCGAGATGATTACCACTCAGCTGACGTCCGTCTACAGCTACAGACAACGATAGAAACGCGCACAGTCGACCGAGACAAGCTCTTCCACATTTGCCTCGGGCGCATCGCATGCACCCTCGGGCGGCGACTGCTCAGCCATGCACTGCAAGAGCTCCGCGACCCGCTCTCCCGACGGCTCAAACTGCAATACTCGCTGCACCTCTTCCATGCGCGTGCGCGACTGGACCTCCCGACGTTCGAGGACCCGATGGTACAGCGGCAGCTCGACGAAGCGTCGTCAACGAGCGGGAGCATTGCCTGGGACACGCTCGTCATGGGGTCGGGTATCGTGTCGACAGCGATCCAGGTCGTCTCGCAGGTCTCCGTGCTCGCGCAGGTGCTTGGCGCACAGCAGGACGGGCTGTTACTAGCCATCCTGAGCTTTTCGTCGTCGCTGAGCGACTGGGTCACACGTTGGACGGTGCTCGCGGTCGGCCAAGGTGAGTACCCTGCCCTCTTGCGGAAACCGCGTTCTGAGAAGCGTCTAGTATGGGCCGCAACGACGAAGGACAAGGACTATATCCGCATGGTCGGCCTCAAGCACGTCGTTAACAACCCCGAGCACCGCAAAGAGCTCATCGCGGGCAACCTGTCTGAGTTCATGACATCAGGTCCTTGACTTCCTGTGCTGCCCTTCTTCCCTCGCTAACACGACACGCTCTGCAGAGTACAGGGAGATCTCCCAGCGCGTGGGGCCCGACAACGCCGTCGACTTCATGGAGTTGCGGCGCGTCATGCGGGGCCGCAACCGCTTCGGCCTCGTCACCTTCATACACGACCCCCTACGCGAGCTCCCCCAGGTGCGTCTCAGCCTCTGTCCACGCACATTGTCGCATTCCTAACGAATTTCCGCAGATCGTGTTCACGCTGCGCGCGGTGCAATATCCGGCGTCGATGCCGGTCTCGCTCGCGTCGCTGAACCTGCTCCAGCAAACGACGTCGCAGTTCTCGTACACGCTCTGGCGCCTCTTCGAGCAGACCGGGTCTGTCACGGAGCAGCTGGCGAAGGTGCGCAGGCTGTATGACATCGCGCATATCCCGAACCGGATCCCGGACGGGACTGTTCCTTTCCCCGAGGACGCGCAGAAGATCCGCAATGGGATCGCGCTCGAGTTCCGGTGGGTACTCCCCAGAGTACGATCCCACGGATGCGGACACTGATCGCGGTTTCACAGCAATGTATCCTTCCGCTATCCTGGCTCTGAACAGTACGCTCTGCGCGACGTCTCCTTCAAGCTGTCTGCAGGGCAGCTATGCGTGCGTTCACTCGGATTGGTCTCTGTGTCTTCGCTTACCCCCTCGTGTAGGTCATCGTTGGGGCGAACGGCTCTGGAAAGAGTACGATTCTCAAGCTGGTCGCGCGACTGTACGACATCGAGGAGGGACAGATCCTCCTGGACGGCCACGACATCCGTACGCTCAGACTGTACGACCTCCGCCAGGCCATCTCCGTCCTCTTCCAAGACTACACGCACTTTCCCCTTTCCGTCAGTCGCCCTCTTCGCACACCCCTGCCCCCTTTCCCTCTAGCGCTGACTCTCAATATACTCGTAGATCCGTGACAACATCGCCCTCGGCGACCCCGCGCACTTCCGCGACGACGAGCGCGTGCAGCGCGCGGCAGAGCTCGGCGGCGCGGCCGAGTTCGTCGCGCGCCTTCCCGAGGGATTCGACACGTACCTCGAGCGGCCCGTGCGTGACTACTTCTCGGGCATCCCCGAGGGCACGACGTCGCTCTTCGGGCGGAGCATCGACTACTCGGGCGTGCGGGGCGCGGGCGGGATGTCCGCGCGCAGCGGACCGACGCTGAGCGGCGGGCAGATGCAGCGGCTGGCGGTGTGAGTATTCAAAGCTGATGAGCGGTCTCTGCAAGCCTGTTGTGGTCGCTTAGCTCACATATTGGTGTAGGTCGAGGACGTTCATGCGGTCTGTGGTGTCCGAGGACGCGAAGGTGGGGCTGCTGCTCTTTGACGAGCCGAGCGCGTCGCTGGACCCGACAGCAGAGCACGGTTCGTCGCATCCCGCATTTTACTAATGTTTGGAAGTTGACCTTCACATACAAGACCTGTTCGCGCGGCTGCGCGAGCTACGAGGAAACAAGACGATGGTCTTCTCGTCCCATCGTTTCGGCAACCTCACCCGACATGCGGACCTCATCTTGTGAGCCTTTCCCTTCCTCGTGAATGATGCACCGGCTGAACGTGTGCGATGCGGCGCCCAGGTACATGAACGACTCTGTCGTCGTCGAGGCTGGCACGCACGATGAGCTGCTGAAGCGGCAAGGAGAGTACGCGCGTTTGTGGATGCTGCAAGCGCAGGCGTTCCTGTGATGTCAGAGACATTCAGAGCGGCTGAACGTTGAACTGTTCTTCTAGATGTCAACTGGGCTACATATACATCGATGACTCGCTGATTTCTACCGGGCACGCTCTTCTCCTCAGCTAGTCAGACGGGATGTCAGAAATAGTGGAGAACGCTTCACATCGGTACATTTTGATGGAAAGAGACTCACAGCACATTTGAATCCGTCCGCACCGCCCACATCGCCCTCTCTCCCTACCACCCACTATTCATCCGACGATGTCTCCCAGTAAGCGTTTGCGCCATCCTCCTTCCAAGTACCCCACTTCGGGTAGAATCGGGCGTCTTCTCCCTCGGCCAACTCGACGACCTGGACATGAGCCCTGGCGAGCACAAACATGGCCTCCAATGCATCTTTCCACGAATCCTGTTCTCTCTGAGCGGCTTGAGGGTCATCGGGCGTAGGGAGCTTCCATTGGGTCACGGCGAGACGACCAAGCGGGCGTGCCTCGCGGGCGCGCACCTCCAACATTTCCAGCAGCTCCGTAGCCCGCAGATTCGCCGGTTTTCTCATTTTGGCATGGATGACCAGGGAGCGGAGCTGCGGGCAACATGTAGGGTCGCGGAGTGCTGTGTAGAGCTCACAGTGAGCTCTGGAACGTGGGACGCCCACCTCCTTCACCGGGCGGACGACAGCGATCAAGCTCTCCAGGGAGGGCATCTTGCTGAGAATGCCGGCTATGTTGTCGACGTCGGTGTCTGCATATAGCCGCTGGATGGACTGGAAGAGACCCAGACGGTCCAGCCCGGATATGTAGGTATCCCACGGGCCATCGTTGTCCATCTCCGTAGTCAATACCGTTCCATTAATCCTAAGGACAGACCCATGAGGGTTTTGAGCCACAAGGACCAAGTGAACATAGGTTATCAGGAGGAAGGCAGAGCTGCATCGAGTCACAAAATGAGGAGCAGCTGCGGGTGGTGGGAAGCTGGCAACCAGGGGCACGACGCGCTCAAGATGTTGCAGGCGCACGAGCGGGGTCTCCGGAAACTCGATGAGACAGAGCAGGTGGAGCGCAATGTCTATGTTGCTGCGGAGGCAGGTCACGGTGCGAAGAGAGCGGAGGGGGATAGGTGAAGGCGGAGGAGACGCACGATACCCTGACGCATCCTCGTCCTTGTCCATATGCGCTACATGGAGATGCTGGAGCGAAGGCGTGCACGAGAGGATGGATCGCAGGTCATGAGTGTCGTTCCGATTCGCTTCCCATTGCTTGCGACCGCGCCAATCCAGGTACAGATGTGTGAGGTCGAGAAAACGGTTCTCTGGTCGCCACGAAGGGACAGGGCAGAGAGCCAGTGCTTTGAGTTGGAGATCGGGCTGTCCGAAGAGCACTGAGCTTGTCTTGGGTTCCGGTATGGCGCCATCCGAGATGATCGTCAGACAATCGAGCATGGAAACGTCGCGGGGTAGGGTGAGGTCTTGGGCAAGAGACTCGGTTTTGCCATCAGGGACGATGACGTCCAGTCTCCCTAAGCGTGTGCCATAGAGCTCGAGGACTTGACTGAAGTTCGCTGCGTCGACGATGATGGACAAAGACTTTGACTGCGTGCGGGATACGAACATCGTCTTCAGCTCTGCGTGGCGAGTCCGGTAATCGATCCGCGTCCAGAGGGCAGGGGTGTCGCAGGCAACGGATCGCCATCGGTAGCAGACATGAGTGAGGCAAAGCAGAGGGGTCATGGGAACCACCTGTTTGCTCGCATCATGCAGGCTATAAGCAGCGCGGTTTCCCCGAAGCTGCATGAACAGAATGAAGATGCAGCTGAGGATTTCCGAGGGTAACCTGCCCACGGGAATTAGTGTGTTCATGTGGCGACGGAGCCGGGTGAGGAGGCGGGCCATGGTCGTGTGTGCAGACAGCAGCTGTGGATCTGGAAATTAATAACTATTGTAGGCGAGGCCAACCTCATCAGCGTACATCTTCGTAGCTGCAGCTCTCGTGAGTCCAGGCTTTGGGGAAGTGATGCTAGAGCAATACCTGAAATCTTGTACCTCACGAAGATACGCATCCTCCAAGCCCGCAACGGTCGCGCGGAATCCAGGGTCACGGTTCGCCATGGTGGTCGTCTCGAGAGGAGCAATCAACGGTGAAGAGGCGTTCATCGATCGTCGCGTAAGATATGGCATAACCGACTGGAATCTACCTAATCGTGGCCCATATGCCGAGGGATCTGTGTGCGAAACCAGTTAGCCGATAACTGTCGCCTCCGGAACGGTAACTACCGCGCACACACGTATATTCAATCCTAGGGCTGAATGCGGTATACCGTGTGGCCTGTCGATGTACGCCAGTTCCGAGTCATAGTCTGCTGATCCGTCCACATTCAACATCTCCCTCATATCAAGTAGCGGCGCACACAGAAGACACTCGACGTTCTCCACCAACTCGACAGCCGCGACATCGTCTCTGAGCGGCGCGATATGCCTCTCGAAGGCTCCGAGAAGCTCCGAGCGGTCAATGGAAGGGTCCTAACGAGACTGCAGAGGCATGCGGCGGAGCGGAGTGCCCAAGCTAGCGCGAACCTATACCATTCTCAATGCTGCACCCCAATCTGATGTCAGCCTGGGAGACAGAAGTCATCCGACTCGCCGCCCCATATCTCTAGTACTGCAAGGCTCTCGAGTGCCGGACATCGAAGGGGTTCCCCGCCGAGAGCGAAGGAGAGATGACCCAGGAATTTCCGGTAGCGTTGGTCGTTGACTGGCCCAAGATCGGCGTTGAAGGGTATCGCAAGGTGTGTGAGGTTGGGTATGTGACGGGTGGAGGGAGGACGATGAAGACGTAGAGCATCCAGATTGAGAGTGTAAGCATGACGTGTGACCTGGAGATCCACCCGAACCAGTCCTCGTCCTGCTGCTGGCATGTCACCCGAATCCATAACCACGAGTTTGGACCTCCTGCAACCATGTGGAGAGGAGACGAAAACTGGACCTGATAGGTATGGCGTACGCGGGGTCTTCGTGAAGGGGCTGTGCCGCAACACCCGAAGGGCGAGCCGTTGAAAGATAGTGCGGATTTATCGTGAGTTTCTCAGTTCTTGCAAAGAGCAGAATAAGCACTTACAGGGAGAGCAATCCTGATTCACCAAGGGAGGCGGTACTCCGGCTTGAGACACTTCGGGATTTGCCAGTACCGTTCTGCCTCGGGGATTATCCACATACTGCGCAAATTGAACCCGCACGCCCCTGCCTCTACCAGAATCTGCATGTCCTCCACGTAAACCAAGGCAGGAGAAAAAGCCGCCCTGAACTGGTCGACGTCGGGCGAAATGGGGGCCAGTAACTCCATACCGGACCAGTAGTCCAGGAGATCGATGACAAGTCGCCGTAGCGGTCTGCCCCCTTCGTACCGCCCGCCCGCCATCGCGAGGAATGTGAAGGGCAGCAATTTGTCCGGGTGCGCTGCTCTAGCCCCTAGCACGAGTTCCTCGAGGTGAGGCAAGCTGTTGGCCGTGGAGAGCGTAGTGTACAGAGAAGCGGCCAATTCGCGCGAAGGCGCGTCTTCGTCTTCGTCCAAAGGCCCCGCATTGATCTGAACTGCGACCTTCCGAAGATGCGGCAGCTGCAAGAGAAGACTGGGGATGATCAGGCTATCAACGACCCCAGCCTGGAGCGTCGTCACGGAAGGGAGGGGGAACATCGTGCAGAGCCGCGCGAGCCATTCGCCCCACTCGCCGTCGACGCATTCGGCCTGAATCCAGAGCCCCGAGCGAGGGCCGTCCGCAATCAGGTGCAATTCTTCCGTCTCGGTGGCGACCTCCAGGCGGGTGAAGCTCGCCAGCAGAGCTTGACAGGGAAGAGGGCGGGCAAGCGCTATGTGATCCGGTGTGAGGCATTCCAGACGGTCCAGACGGACTACGACATTCTCCGGGAGGTCGAGGATGCTCAGGAGACACAGGGCGGACTGCAGATCGCTTGATCCACAGGTAAGAGCTCGCAAGGCTTGGAGAGAGGCAGTCCCGGTGGCTGTTGTGGTGGCAGCACTGCGGCTGAGGCCTTCCACGTGCAGATACTGAAGGGCGGGCGTGTTCGAGAGTAAGCCGAGCAAACGGCCCATGGGGTCACCGGAGAGGAGGCGTCCGTTGAGATTTGCCAGGTAGAGGTGCGTAAGGTGCGGAAAAGTGTTGACCGGGAGCAACACATGGACGGGATCAATCGCCAACGCCTTCAGACCGGATGCAGGGACGCCGAACAGTAGTGGTGTGGGATCGCTGACATTCACGAGCAGCCCCGGCTGTGCGATGACAGTGAAAGTCTCGAGATTAGGTGCGTCGATTATCTGGAGAGACGGGAGACGGGACAAAGGACCGGCATGTAGGGTAATGTCAAGTCGCTCTAGTCGATCGCTGCACTGGTCGAGCAGCCGGGTCATCGAGCCTGCGCGCTCAGCCTGGAGATGTATGGAAAGAGCAGCCGAGCGCGAGCGTTCCAGGAAAGCGTGCAACCGGTCGGGCTTGAAGTCGTCGACGCGTGTCCATAATGTTGCTGCGTTGAGAGCGACTTCGCGCCACTTGCGGCAAACGTGCGTGATCGTGAGGAGTTGTCGGGTTCGAACCTGGTTCTTGGCTCTATCTTGGTGCATGATATGATAGACCGCAGGATATTCGAGGCTTTCGAAGATATGCAGAAGGATTTCCGGGGGGAGTCGATCGACAGGCAGGAGGGTGTTGATGCGATTGCGAAGCCGTAGCAAGACGGCGGACACAATGCCCTCTTCCTCACGAAGCTACAAAGTGTTTCTTTAAATGACTTCCTCAGAAGTATACTCAACGGTACTCACTTCCTCAAGACTAGGAACCCGTCTGATCAATAATGAAGGCGAGCATGGAAAGTGGGGATCTACCTTTGTGTATGTGAATCTCTTGTTACGGCGGGTTGCAATGCTTGAATCAGCGCCGCCAGCGACGCGGAGTTCATTGAATGCGTCATAGGTACAGTACTGAAGGCATTATATGTCAGTGTCCTATATTATCTAGGGAACATGATTCTCTGGACTTCGGTACGAATGTGCGCCGCGGCGCTGAGCTTAAAGAGCTCAAATCCAGACCAGCTCTGTATACATGTATACTTCGCGAGTTTATCGTATGATAGCTATGTCGACATGGTGCTCACCTTTCAAGGTTTTCCCGGATTGTCCAGGCGCGTTGAGAGTGGCGCGGAAAGACTGGCAAAAGCGCCTTGGCACAGGATGTGTTTGTCGCTATTATTTTCAAAGGCTTTTGCCAAGCAACGCCAAACAACTCCTCCCAGCCTGGACCGTCGCTTGATTGCCCGCTTCGCATCAACACACCCCTGCTATCACTCCTGCGTCAAACAAGCTTTTCCAAGACAATTCCTGTGTTTGGATATGAACTAAGAATACAACATGTACAGATGGTGATATGATACTACAGAAGGTGCGTGCAGCTTCAAACTACGACTCGAACTCCAACCCAGAAACAACGCAACACGCTCATGACAGGCTGAGGTGGAGGTTGACTTGCACGGACTTGACAGCAGTGTAGCTAGAGCGAGGTCAGCATCGTACGTCAGATCGAAGACAGAGTACACGCACTTCTCCAGGGCATACGCGCCGAGCTCGCGACCGATGCCGGACTGCTTGTAGCCGCCGAAGGGGACCTGCGGGTACAGCATGTTCGCCGTGTTGACCCAGACAGTGCCCGCGCGGATCTTGTGCGCGGTCGAGAGCGCGCGCGTCACGTTCTGCGAGTACACCGACGCGGCGAGGCCGTAGATCGTGTCGTTCGCCTGCGCGACGATGTCGTCCTCGTCCTTGAACTTGATCACAACGCAGACGGGGCCGAAGATCTCCTCCTGCACGATCTTCATGTTCGGCTTCGTCTCCGTGAAGATCGTTGGCCGGATGTAGTAGCCCTCCTGGCCGATGCGCTCGCCCCCGTAGTGGACCTTGGCGCCCTCCTTCTTGCCCGACTCGATGTAGCCCATGATGCGCTGTGATAGCAGGGTCAGTACGTCTGGTCAAAGGATGCGCATAAGGACACGTACATCGAACTGCTGCTGCGAAACCTGGGGGCCCTGGAACGCGTCGGGGTCGAAGGGGTCGCCGACCTTGAGGGTCTGGACGTACTCCGTGAAACGGGTCAGGAACTCGTCGTAGATCTTCTCGTGGACGAAGATACGCGAGCCCGCACAGCAGCATTGGCCGTGGTTGTAGCTTCACGCAAGGTCAGAATGCATCCTCTCCAAAGCATGCGCGTCTGACTTACTAGATACCGAAGGCGGCCCACTGGACGGCCTGCTGGAGGTCGGCGTCGTCGAAGACGATGCTCGGGCTCTTGCCGCCAAGCTCGAGGGTGACCTTCTTCAAGTTCGACTTGGCCGCGGACTCCATGATCTTCCGGCCGACGAGCGTGCTGCCGGTGAACGCGATCTGATGTCATCGATGTCGGTGAGTACGGATCCTCGGGCCGCACCATATAGACGCACCTTCTCAATGCCCTTGTGGTCGGCCATCGCCTGACCCACAGTCTGGCCGTAGCCGTTGACGAGGTTGAAAGAGCCCGCGGGGAAGCCGGCCTCGTCGATGAGCTTCGCAATGTAGAGCGCAGTCAGCGGCGTGAACTCGGAGGGCTTCATGATGACCGTGCAGCCCGTCGCGAGCGCGGGACCGATCTTCCACGCCAGCATTTGGACTGTGAAGAAACTATGCGTCAGCGCGACATGTCAAGTGATCGAGAGTGTGGATACATACGAGGGAAGTTCCAGGGGATGATCTGGCCGACAACGCCAATAGGCTCGTGACGGGTGTAGGTGAGCTTCGCCTCGGACGTCTCGATCGTCTGGCCGAGGATCTTGTCTGCCCAGCCGGCGTAGTAGCGAATGCAGCGGATCGAGTGGTCGACGTCGGTCTTGCGCGCCCAGCTGAACGTCTTGCCGTTGTCGAGCGCCTCGAGCGCAGCAAGCGTGTCCGCGTGCTGCTCCATGAGGTCGCCGAGCTTGTTGAGCAGGCGGGAGCGCTGGACGCCCGTGGCGTTCAGGCCCCAGGTGGTGTCGAACGCCTTCTGCGCAGCCTCGACGGCGGCATCGAGGTCCTTGGCCGTGCCCTCGCTGATCTTCGTGATGAGCTTCCCGTTCGACGGGTTGATCACACTGCAGGCCCGGCGTCAGCGATGCCTATCGCGGAAGAAGACAAGTATGACGTACTCGATGGTGGTTTTGTTCGAGCCGTCGACGAACTTGCCGTTGATGTACAGGCCCAGAGGGACGGAGACCTCACCCTTGAAGGCGGCGGTGTCGAACTTGTGCACGAAAGTCTCAGGCATGGCTGCAGTGGGGAATAGGGGGAGTGGTATCGGGGGTGGGGTGCTCGAGCTCTGGGCGGCGTAGGGAAGCTGGGGCGCGAGTGCTGGTATTTATACCAAGAAAGGGGGCGCGTTCCCCAGTCGCAGCGCGATTACTGATCATGTTCACAGCAGGCATGACATCGACTTGGCCGCAACATCGCGCAGGAGCGGTTCTTCCCTCGGTCGGGTCCCCGCGATCCGGTACAGGATCTGGTCAGCTGCCCACCGGCGGGAACGCGGGGTGGCGTCCAGTAGAACGAGGCACGCTCATGTGTCCACCCTACCAGTCTGGACGCGGCGATGTTCGTGACTGGTGATGTTGCGCTGATGCGCCGTCAAGACGTATCGCGACGTACGCGTCAGCCGGGCATGCGGGGTCGGTGCGAATGAAATGCCCTGAATACGAATGGGGAGAGGGGCGCGGGGAAAGACAAGCGAGGGGTCGGACGGAGGACTGCGGACCGCCGCGTAAATGAATGCGGAGGCTTCCTCTCGATCTCAGATAGACGCCCTGACTCACACGCTACACGCTCACTTCCATATCCCCCTCAAATTGGCTTGTATTGCGTTCGAGGGACAAACCAGCGTAGCGTGCCATGTTCGAGTTAGGAGGACGGCGTACTGCTCTGGCCATGAGTACGTGTAAGAAGTCGTCCTGCCGAAGCCGACGCATTGATAGTACTCACGTTGTGGAGGAATGGACCCGACAACCTCCACTGTTTTTGGCGTGAGATACAGAAGCGACGAGCCTGAGCACAAGAGGCATATTGAGTTCGATACTGCGAAGGTGAACGCTGGCCAATGGCATAGCTGCCCATTGATCGGCGTCTCAGCCTTGAATTCGCCAGATGAGAACATCCGGTGCGGTACATTGCATATCCACAGCTTCGGGTGCCGTCAGTATTTCTTTGCACGGAGAGCAATATCCTTGGAACCGTACCTCCAAATCCCGCTTCTCATCGATTAGACGGCGCTGGCCTCCCGCGCAACAATCTTCATTCCGCCAATGTTTTGATAGTCCCAGTCACCCACGGAGTGAGGTTCGTGCCCGCGTAGCGCAGCTCTACTTCCTCAAACACGGCCACTCTCTTCGTCACGGCGAAACCCAGTTTCTCGAACAGCCGTATGCTAGGCTCGTTCTTGTCGCCGATACGCGCGACGAGCCTCTCCCGAGGTACTGGGAGGGGCGGCGGAGATGAGGGGTCTGTGGCATACGACAGCATAAGCTGCAGCGCGGTGTAGGCGATACCGCGTCTCCGATACGCGGGTTCTGCGGGTGACCGGGGCGCACACGAAGAGGTGCAGATTGGGCGAATGAATGAGATCCCCAGGGAGATAGGCGGGAGGTGCTTCAGTCAATGCCAACGTCAAAAACACAAGGCCGGAATCACGCACCCGCAATCATGATCTCCGCCTCGACTTCGAACTCTTCCTCATCCGGCGTGCCCTTCAGGAAGAGGTTCACGTCGCCAATCATCGGGAGTGCGCTCAGGCTTTCCCGGGAGACCGTCGCGCCCTCGGCTGACGCGAACGGCGCGCCATCCAGGAGGATGAACGTCAATTCTGGGGTTAGACCATGCGGTGAGGAACGCCGTACGTGTCCGCGATAACCGTACGCGAGAGACACGCACTGTCTTCATCCGTCTGCCATCGCTCTGACCGACGGAATGCGCATTCCGAGTTGCAGCGCCCGCGGGAGATCGAGTGTTAGCGGCTGCGGGGGCGCGGGGCGCGGGGTTTCGAAGCTTCGAAGAGAAGCCCTCCGCACTCACGTTGCATGTCGTACTCTTCCTCCAGCGTCAGCGGCTCGCTCGCCGTGAGCTCGCGCAATTCCGCGCTTGTCATCCATTCGTGGTACTTCTGCATACACAGAGGAGTCAGCGCCTGCATGCGACATGGGGGTGACCGAATGCCGAGGCGTGCTTACGGCGACGTGTTCTCTTCTATGATCGAGCGGAACAGAATGTCTGAGCAGGGGTCCCGCTAGACGTGCGTGATCGTGAAAATGTCACCTGTAGGGTACCAAGATTACGTCCGGGTGGACGATAACGGTGTGCTCGTTTGCGCGCATCTTCTCCGCAGTGTCGTATCACGGTCGAGGCTGCAGACGTTGGGGTTATCGCGGGTAGTGCATACACTTAGACAGCCTAGCGTGTTTGACGAGCGACCAACCTGTCAATGTCAATTCAAATGCGAGACCCGAAGCACGAGAGCCAAGAGGCGAAGGTGCAAAGTTCTTGTCTTCTCTGATGCGCGCCGCAGGATGCTCCTGTGAGAGTGCAATTAGTCTCGATCCCCGTGGGGCCCCACACTGCCCCGCACGATCGCGCAGAACGCGTTTGTTGTGGGGGAGGGGACTGCGGAAGGAGGTGCGACGGAAGGCAGACGGAAGATCGTGTCCCGTAAACTCGAGCCTGGGCCTCATCGAGAAATGACCCTGAGTGAACCCAAAAAGACATCCCCGACCGGACAGACCGAGCGACAAGACGTGCTGACACTGACAGTCAACACACTCACCGTGAGGTCCGGTGAGGTAAGACTTGTGAGGTACAGGCGTGTCAATGTACAGATGTGTGCGCGGTTGGGGTCGTGCTGTGAGTCGAGAAAAACTGACGCGTCCTGCTGAACTGTTCAGCATACAGCAAAGAGCGGGAATTAACCTACCTGAGTGATACCTTGATCAGCGGGATGCGTTCGAACTATGAAGCTTCACAAAAGTGAGCTGTTCCGGTCTTGCTGCAGTGAGGCAACCTCGCCGCGGGTTGGAAGAACGAAATTGATAGCGACACGCGCGTCGAAGCTTTACTTAGCGCTCGTTCTCGTGTGTTCAGGACTTTCATAAGTACCCACTACCGCTCAGCATCCGTCTTGATAGTTGTAGCATCTTTTACAATGCAGATGTGACTTCAGAAATGCGAGCAAGTCCGGGGTAATACTATATGAATAGGCAGCGCATTCT
This sequence comes from Trametes sp. AH28-2, assembly GCA_001304625.1. Lineage (NCBI taxonomy): Eukaryota > Fungi > Basidiomycota > Agaricomycetes > Polyporales > Polyporaceae > Trametes > Trametes sp. AH28-2. The sequence continues at coordinate 116,476 of KQ464128.1, forward strand.
CAGCTTTGGCTGCTGTCCGTGCATGGGCCCGGGATGTTGTTTACGACTGTCATTGATGGAGGCTTGTACAGGACCGAGTCGTATAACTTAGACACGCCACTGCCTGACAGAAAGCCAGTATGTCAGGGTACGCGTGCAAACCTTTTGTAAGTGGTACTGTTCAACTTGCACTTGAAGCAGTAGTATGTGACCTAGACGCCCTTCTCCCCGGTTCGTCCCGCCTGTCTGGTCAATTCGGTGACTGTACCAAGTATAAACCCGCTCTTACATGCTCTTACATGCAGACATTTTGGGGACACAATCATCTTGAAACAGGTGTTTCTCTTGAGTAGTATTACGACTACTCACGTTGAATCAATCTCGGGTGGTCCAGGAGCGAAGATGTGCTTGAGCGCTTTATCTGGTGGACCAGCTCGCGAGCCTACGACCGGAACGTCTCGGACAGCGTAGAGGGTCCCGCCCTCAGCCCTCGAGCCTAAGCGACTGCAAAAGACTGGCGATGGTCTGACATTCGGGCGTCGTTGAAAGCCTTTCACGTGTGTTTTTACAGCGCACATTATACGAATTGCTATCTCCAGCCTGTGCGCTGTCTCCTCTAACCTCAGCGACTACGCTCGGGATGAATCGGACAGCGAGCAAGACACACCAGCGCTGCCTCCAGGGCGCTCGAGTGGCGTGTAGTTCCGGAGCTGTTCCGCCCTTGCGCGAGCATTCCGAAGCGCGCCCGACATACCTTATACGGCAGGTGCCTGGCCATATATGGCGTCCAAGCACGCTCGGATTTTGTGCGGACGGAAAGTACAGGGCGGCGAGACCGCGCAGCGCAAGGACTTGGAGCATCTCGGAACTGCATGTCCTCACGACGATTCGGAGGATGGGTCGGAAATGCATCTTGACCTCCAACCACTACCATCTCTCTGCCGCCCTCCTGGACGCGCTGCGCTGCTGTATGCGCTCGTACTGGCTTTGGCTGTTCTTCCTGGGGCGACAAGGCGCGATGGATGGCTCTGAAGACCTGGAAAGCCTCCGTTAGATGGGTCTATTATGTGGGTTGTAAGGTAAGTAAGGCGCATATAGTCACTTTTGAGCGCTCCGCACACCGAGAGTCTCCTCCGTGCACAAGTCCGTCCACTCTAACTCCACTCACCTCCAGCCTGCGCCCCATCAGCGACGTAAAAGTCGACTGCTAGCCTATCGGAGAGCTGCTATAGATCATGCCGATAGTCATCAAGCGCACCCGTTGAGTATACAAGACTGGCCGATGCTGTCCTGCCTGGTCCTCTGGCTGCCGCACTCCCTCTTGCCCCTCTTATTGCCTCCTCGCCTGGATATATCTCGCGGTTGTCGGCATCTGCTGCTCTCCTCCCTATTGCCCCCTTCGGCCTTCTCTCGTTGCCGGTGCCCGCTCGCGCCCCTCTGTCGGTCCTGGCCCTCGTCGACGCTCATTGGACAACCGCCCCTGCGCTCTACGGACCGCGGCATCTCAGCCTCAGCTCGCGCCTTATCGGGGAGGTACAACGCGTCATGCGCCATCCCTGCGGTCGTCAGTGCGCTACCCGGTCGCACATGGCGCGCGCGCTCTGCCGCTATTCGCTGCTAGATCACCGGTGAGGCGCCGCCTCCACCGTAATCGAACTGATTCGAACACCATACGCAGCGAAGGGCATGGGGTCACGGCCGATAGCGGTTAGCAATACTCTTTAAAAGCCGGCGTGCAGTGGAACGTGGAGATGCAACCCCTCGCACCCCGTCCCTCCAGATTCGCCTCTCACGCTTTCACTCTGCTCGTACCTCGGTTCTCTCATACGCTCTCAGCTGTGGCACGCCGTCTCTCTCGCGTGTGATACTTGTTCTGATGTCTTGCTGGCGGAACCGTCCTCGATGCGCGCGATGCTAGCCCTGGCTGCTCGGCCACGCTTGAATCCTCTGTGAACGTTCTACCTGGGCCCGCGTAAGGGACATCGGTACGCCTCCGATATTCAATCACGACGACATGAAACGCGTCAGAGCTAGACGTTGGTCGGTACACGCCCTAGAAGGGGGTTGACGCCCGCTGGGCGGCTGGGGGGGGGATGGGATGTGGGAGGGCACCAGGGAGGGCATGCGGGGGGGGCGGGATACGGTCGCGTTCGGCTTGCTCGTTGTGTCGCAGGTGCGTTCGGCCCTCCGAATCTTCGACTCTCGGTCCCGTTTCTGTTCTGACCCGCCCCAAAGTCTAGCTGGGCATGCTTCCGGACCGCGAAGGATGTCCGCACGTATCACGAGGTTGAATGAATTTGCGTTACGTTCCCCAATTCACGCGCCTCGTCTGCTCCCCAAGCTCGAGTGCACTCAATCGTTTGCCTTGCCAAGTACGCGTCGGGGTCCTCGACCGCCGCGGCGGGGCTCCGCGCTGCACAGGGGGACGCTGCAACTTGGCTGAACAAGGCTGAGGTCCCCTGAACGCCGCCATGGACGTCGAGTGCGCTCGCGGCCGTCAAGTGACCTGCGACGCGGCCGATGGCGTTGTCTTGGCTGAGCGGGGCCTGCTGCGATGGAGGACGGCCGGGGTAAACCCCTCTCCACGAGTCACAGATGATCGTGCGCTCGCTGTGGGGATCACCTCCCGGTCAGCTGGGCGAGCTACCCCCGAATAGGCTACGGGCCCCTGACAGACGCCCGTGTGGCTGCTTAGGTAACCCGTCTCTAAAAAAGGTCTCCCAATTCGCTCGGCCCACTCTGTGGTCGACCTGCACCTCTCTCCCCCGCCCTCGTTCTCTCTGCTCTCTCGACGCTGCCAGCAACGATGTCCGCCCACTCCCACGTCGAGAAGATCAGCAAGGAGCCCGAGTTCGTGAGCGCGAACCCGCCGCCCCCGCCCATCTACCCCGCCGGCCAATCGCCGTACTACCGCAAGCTGGGCGACCCCGGCCCTCTGTGAGTTCCGTCGCAGTCCCGAACGACGTCCTCCCTCCCTGACGCAATTCCGCGCCTCTCAGTGGCCTCTATGGGTTCGCGTCGACCACTTTCATCCTGTCGATGTACAACGTCCAGGCGCGCGGTGTCGTGACGCCCAACGTCGTCGTCGGCATGGCCCTCTTCGTTGGGGGCCTCGCGCAGTTCGTCGCGGGCATGTGGGAATTCGCGACCGCCAACACCTTTGGCGCCACCGGTGAGTGTCTATCGTATCAGACGCCCCCCACGGCGCGTCAGCGGTGGCAATCGTGTCTGACATTGGGTTTGATTCCCAGCGTTCACCATGTACGGCGGCTTCTGGATGTCGTTCGCGACAATTTTCCTCCCCGGCTCTGGCGTTACCGCGGCGTACTCGAGCGAGGCCGAGCTCAACTCAGCGCTCGGGATCTATCTCTTCACATGGATGATCGTCACTTTCCTGCTCTTGTGCGTTATCTGCTTGCCTGTATCAGGGCGATCCGCTCACTGATTCGCTATCATCAGCGTCGCATCCCTTCGCCGGAACATGGGCCTCGTTGTTCTGTTCTTCTTCTTGACCATCACCTTCGCGCTGCTCGGTGCAGGTGTGTAGCGCTTATCACTCGTGGGGCCCCGCATGCACTGACAGGAACTGTCTCCCAGGACACTTCTCCACCGCGCACGCGACGACGCTCGAGAAGGCTGGTGGCGCGTTCGGGATCATCACCGCCATGATCGCGTTCTACGTCGGCACGGCGCAGATGCTCGCGGACCCCCGCACCAGCTACTTCGTCCTCCCGCTCGGCCAGATTCCCCCGCGCCAGATGGTCTGAGGGTCTCTCGCCTACGCGGGCTCGCCGTGCAACTCCAGCGCGGATTGTACGCCCTTCTTGTAACCCCCTTCGCCCACCGCCGCCCCCCGGGGGCCACATACTTTACCCGGCGCCCATATTCAAGTCTACTCGACCTTGCTATGTGTATTTGTAGTATATCGGATTGTTCGGTACGAATGTGCATACGACGTTATGAATGACTTGATCTGCGTGCTGTACATCGCTCCCCGGATCCACAGGTGTTGCATGGATGCCACGGATCTACAGGGTGTGTGCTCCATTCCATGCACGAACTTGGACACGAATCGCTCTCGAAGTCATGCTACAGTGTCCTGGAACGGCGGCGTTAGACGTCACCTCTCGTCCTTGCCCCCGTTGCCCTTCCATGCTGACTGGTTGCACTCAGACAGGATCCGGTACCCGAGACGTAGCTCGGACGGCGGCGACTTCTCTGCCGTTCCATCCCGACTCGTGCGTGTGCGACGTCCTCGTCAGCACCGACGACAAGACATCGACCCGATTGCTAATTCGCATCGGACGGCCACGATGATTCATGGCATTTGCAGAGTGACCTTGGAGTCGGACGGACGTCGTACGCTCGCTTACGCGCGCCCCACCGCTCATTGGTCCACGACCGGGGACCCTCGGCACGGCCGGCGCACCTGCTGCCCAGTGCCCGACCGCATCGAGGGGCCAGGGGAGAGGGCACCAGAGGAGAGGGCACATCGATGGTGGCGCGCCGACCCCCGACGCCCGGCTCCCGGGGTGCGGGGCGGATTGACAATTGTCAATGAGAAGTCGAGATCGGAGCCGGGTGGCGGGTGAATGGAGGGGGAATAGGACCCCCGAAAGTCCCCCTAGTAGGCCGGCCGTTAGACGCCCATCATTTGGGCCCTTCCGTGTCCGGACGGTTTTTGTGAGGTTAGCGCGTCGATATGTCTGGACTACCGGCCAGCGTCGCGATTCCGCTGAGCCATGTCCGGATTTTCTCGCCGGCCCCTTCGGGGCCGGCAGGGTGTCCGGATAGCGCGGCCGGCCAGGTATAAGCCATTGATTTGTCCGGATGCACCAATGTGGCCTCCATTCTATCAATACTTGTATGTATGTATAGTGACGACGCCAGAAAACACGCAGGTACACTTTTCAGACACTATGTGAGAAGTCGGAAGCGTCCACTCCACCCTAAACCTCCACCTCCACGGGCTGACGTTTGCGCCACAATTTTGCAGCTTCCGCGATCTTTGCCTTCTCGCGGCGAAGCTCTAGATATAATGCTCGATCTGCATCGTGAACGACGACGTTTTCGCCTTGAGAGACAGCAGGACTAGTGAGCATGCCGAGGAATGAGATGGAAGGGGAGTGGAGAAAACGCCATGTCTGGAAAGGGTATGTCGCCTGAGAAACAGCACGGAATTGAGCCGCGTACACGTAGTCGTAGACTTGCACATCAACGTAAGATATGGCGCCTATAGTGGCGCAGTCGTTGACCGAGCCGTGGCGTGCCTGCTTGCCGCCCGTCTTCGTGTAGATAGCCTCGACTGCTACATTATCAGTACCCGCGTTGAATATGCGAATACGGGTCGCACCGCTACTTACCGCGCGCGAGAGTGACATCGGAACAGTCGTCGACCAAGACGAAGGCGAAATCGTTGATGCGCAGTGGCCGCATCTTTGTCAAGCAGGCCTCCATAACGTAGGCTGAGAGGGGGTCTGGGAGGCCCACTCTTTGAAAAATAGCCTTGCGACGTTGCACAGCCTGAATGGAAGCCTCATACGATCAGTATACTTTGGTAGGTGTTGAGATTGTTAGTATGGGACCGACCTTGACCGCCGACGAGGCGGCTGTAGCTGCGGCATTTGCACTATTACCCGCCGTGTTCTGCCCTGTACCGCCGGAGGCCGACGCGCCCTCGCACCAACGAGCTTCGCGCTCCTTCCCTGTCCCAACACCACGCTCTTGCTGCTCACGCCATGTCTTGTGGTATTCCCGGATGAGCTGGCGGCGAAGAGATTCGGGTTCGCGCTCCGCATCTGAACTCCCCGCAGCCGCCGAATGAGATCGAGTGCGGACCGCTTGAGCGGCGAGACGTGTCTGGTTCCGCTCGCGCACCTTGTATAAGTGGGTGAGATCGAGTTGCGACACATTGAGGAGTCCTCGCCCTAGGATCTGGTCCTTCCCGCGCGGGGCATCGAGAGGTGGTAGAGAGGCTGCGAGTGCTTCTCCGATGTTTTGGCAGCACTCGGCGTACATCTCCTCTTGCATATCTTCATCCATATCACGGAGTTCCGCTCTGTTAACACATCAGACTGTCAGCGGCGGTCTTGTGCAACAGTGAGAGTATACAGTGAACGACGTACATGCGACACATGTCATCCATAGACATCGACACCGCAGCCATAGCCAGCATGTCCATCCGTGCCTCCTCTCTGCAGGTCCGGGCTTGACCCGTCGATTCCCGCTCCTCCTCGTGTTGCAAGATGTCAAGCAACTCTTCAGCCTCCCCACACGGCCTTGAACTGCTGTTGTCCTGATCCCCTTCATCGTCACTCGCACCCTCAGCATCAGCTTCCGAGTCAGACGTGCTGGTGGCGTTGGCGCCAGTGTTTGGAGCTTGAGCAGCGGCGGCGAATGCGTGGATTTGGTCGGGTACAACGCCGAGGAGGGCCATGAGAGATTCAGCCTCCTGGAATGCGTCCGAGGCCGCCTGCTGGATGGCGATGTCATCCGGATAGGTGGCAAGGGCGCAGAGGTCGAGTCCTTGGATATCGAGGTATGTGTGATTGTAGCCATTGGCGCGGGCCTTGGGATCCTCGGTTGCCTCAGCGAGACGTGCAGCCTCCCAAAGCTTGACCAAGAGTTTCTTGATCATGATGTGGAAATCAAGGAACGTGAAGTCCTTGACCACTTTGCGGCCCTCGCCAAAGACGTGCTCGCATGGCTCGGTCGAATGCAGCCAGGGTAGGAACGGGAGCGGAACGGTGTGTCGTGCGCTGTAGTCGCGATGGAGCATGATCAGAGCGAAGAGAGATTCGACGAGGATGCGGGTGATGTCCAACGCCTCGCACGAGATGCAGTACCGTCGGAGAGGATACCGAGCGCGCTCAAGATACGTCGTCCACATCTTGACGAAGTAGTGGGCTCGCAGAAGCATCTTGATGCGCTCGATATGCGGAAGGTGACGATTTTGCCATGCGTCGACAAGCTCGCCGAAGACGAACAGGTAGACAATCTCCCCCAGGTAGTCCGGATGCTTAGTGATGAGATGCTCGATCATCTGCGCAGAGAAGAGTCGCATAGCTGCATTGTCATCCTGGCGGTCAACCTTCTCGACGTCACGATGATACAGAGGGCTGTCTTCCTCGAAAGCGACTTCCAGTATACGGCGGTACAAGGCGGTGCGGTTGCCTAAGACCAACAGAGAGGCCCCTGAGTACTGGTTGTTGCGGTATGTCTTCCTGGCGTGCATGGAGTCTTGGACGAACACTACTGGATCGTCTCCGAACAGGGCGACCGTCGCATGGAGGTCGTATCCGCGAGACGGTCCTGCAGACTGTGGAGTAGGCACAGAATAGACACGATGGTTTGTAGCGCGCCCTGAGAGTAGCCGCTGGACTGATCGTTCGCTTTCGGAGCCGTCGTGCGCCACAGAGACCACAGGAAGAGAGCGTGCAAGAAGTCCGCGCAAGATCTTCTCAGAGAAGTCGCATAGCTGAGTCGCACTGAGGTCGGTGGGGATCGCGATTGCCGCTACAATGATGGGAGGAATCTTCGGGAGCGGAACTTGCAGGCACCAGAGCCGTACCTGTAGAAATATGAGATGAGTTGCTATGTCCCGGTCTTCAATATGATCCTACACTGATGACGAACCTTCTTTCCCTTCTGTGACGTTGTTCCCTCCATGATCTTTCTCACCTGCTCCGGGTCCGGCACACGAAGTGGTCCGTCTGTGCCGCCGACGAGGAAATGACTTTGCTCGTGAGCATCGTAGTACAGCCGCCACGCAGGAAGAAGTTGGGAGTCATCGCAGCTGAGGGCCAGAAACCCAGGGTACTCCAAGGCATCGACATGCTGTCGGACGAGGTCAAATGTACGTTCTGTTATCGTGAGGGGAATAGACGGCTGCTGAGATTCAATCATTCTATGTAACGGTGGGTCAATATATGATAGACACTGAAGACATTGGCAGTGCAATGAACGTACTGATAGCTTCGCTTGCTTCGGCCTGGAAGATGCTGTTTGAGGACGCGGTATGCGCGGGGGCTCTCGATAGCAATGAGGTGGAGGAAGCGGTCATATTCTACTGGCCACCGGAAGTTCTGCATCCCGACACCGCGCTTTTGCTTGTCCTCTTTGATCATGACACTCTCGAGAAGGCCGCTCAGGATCTTACTATCCTTGAATTTGCCTTGGAGAACGCCCTGAGCGAAACGCACAAAGGGTGACGTCTTGTATGTAGGATCAAGCAGATCCCGAAGACCGACACTCTTGAGGAAGAGCTCGCCGAGGTGGGGGTCACGATAGAGCTTATTGATGAATAGATAATTCGCGTCGTCCGGGATGGGTTTACTGATAGCTCGACGGAATGAATTGAGCTGTAAGAGAGCGTGGCAGTTCTCGCAGGGCTGCTCTGGGTTGCTGACCCTGCGGAGGCAGTCTGTCGAATAGACGCGCGCTCGCCTGAAGTCGTTCCGCCACTTGTGGCCGCTGACCTGCTCGTCAATGACGGCTAGCTTCTGTTGCCGCGTGAGCTCGCTGAAAGTCTTCCTGAGCCGCTCCTTCGCTATGGCTACCACTGAGCGACCTCCGCCCCCCACAGCTCCCGTTCGGCGCAGGTAGACATCGATCCGACTATCATCCCTCTTCGATACCCCCCTGCATGGATGCCCACCAGTCGTACGCTCAGGATCATCAGCGCTGCGCACCGTCTCCCGAAACGTCCACCCGAACCACTGTGAGAGCTGTTCCAGAGTTGGCGCGCCCGAGCCTTTGCAGGAGCTGAAGTGAGCCTTGTGTCGTGTTGCGTCGTACGGCTCTTTGATCCTGCGCCACACTCCGCACTTAGAACACCGAACTTGCATGTTGTCGTCCCCCAACAGTGCCTTCATGTCGATCTCCCATATCCGCCAACGCCAGTTCTCGAGCTTCTTCGCCGACCACTGGAAGTCACCGTTGAGGACGCGTTGCCGGGCCTCCCTCGACGCCACAGCCGACCTACTCTGTCCTGCCGTCCCCAGCCCACTCTCATTCTGTTTAGGACGCTTTCGGCTGCCAGAGGACCCCTCTGAGGTTGCCTTGCGCTTCTTTGCTGAACTGCCCGCTTGCTTGTGGGCGTTCTTCATCAACACCGTGAACAGGTCGGGTGCCTTTCCCTGGTCTTCTGGCGACGCACCCACTGGCGGCACAGCGGGTTCACTGGTGTCATCAGTCACAGGGACAGGATCTGGTGAGTTGATAGACGGGGTGGTCGGGGGAGGTGGAGGTGCTCGCGTGCACGATCCGGCAGGGGGAGCCGGCCCAAGCTCGTGGGGAGCCCGCGCGAGCTCGTCGGGAGCCAGCGCAAGCCCGGGAGGAGCGAGTGCGGGCTTGACAGGATCCGGCGTAAATGTGACTGAGGTCTTTGCAAGCTCACCGGACCCTGGTGCAAGCGCAGAAGGAGCTGGTGCAAGCTCAGAAGGAGCTGCCAGTGCAAGCTCAGGAGGTGCAAGTGTGGGCTCGACGGGTGCGAGCGCGGGCTCAATGGGAGCAGGCATAACCCTGACGGGGGTCTCGCCAGCCCCCAGCATAGGCTCAGGAGGAGCCAGCGGGTGCTCAGACGGAGCGGGTGCAAGCTCAGACGAAGCTGGCGGGAGCTTGACGTGAGCCGGCGCAACTTCGATGTGAGCCAGCGGGAGCTCGGCGCATGCGGGCGGGAGCTCGGCGCATGCGGGCGGGAGCTCGGCGCATGTGGGCGGGAGCTCGGCGCATGCGGGCGGGAGCTCGGCGCATGCGGGCGGGAGCTCGGCGCATGCGGGCGGGAGCTCGGCGCATGTGGGCGGGAGCTCGGCGCATGCGGGCGGGAGCTCGGCGCATGCGGGCGGGAGCTCGGCGCATGCGGGCGGGAGCTCGGCGCATGTGGGCGGGAGCTCGGCGCATGCGGGCGGGAGCTCGGCGCATGCGGGCGGGAGCTCGGCGCATGCGGGCGGGAGCTCGGCGCATGCGGGCGGGAGCTCGGCGCATGCGGGCGGGAGCTCGGCGCATGCGGGCGGGAGCTCGGCGCATGCGGGCGGGAGCTCGGCGCATGCGGGCGGGAGCTCGGCGCATGCGGGCGGGAGCTCGGCGCATGCGGGCGGGAGCTCGGCGCATGCGGGCGGGAGCTCGGCGCATGCGGGCGGGAGCTCGGCGCATGCGGGCGGGAGCTCGGCGCATGTGGGCGGGAGCTCGGCGCATGCGGGCGGGAGCTCGGCGCATGCGGGCGGGAGCTCGGCGCATGCGGGCGGGAGCTCGGCGCATGCGGGCGGGAGCTCGGCGCATGCGGGCGGGAGCTCGGCGCATGCGGGCGGGAGCTCGGCGCATGCGGGCGGGAGCTCGGCGCATGCGGGCGGGAGCTCGGCGCATGCGGGCGGGAGCTCGGCGCATGCGGGCGGGAGCTCGGCGCATGCGGGCGGGAGCTCGGCGCATGCGGGCGGGAGCTCGGCGCATGCGGGCGGGAGCTCGGCGCATGCGGGCGGGAGCTCGGCGCATGCGGGCGGGAGCTCGGCGCATGCGGGCGGGAGCTCGGCGCATGCGGGCGGGAGCTCGGCGCATGCGGGCGGGAGCTCGGCGCATGCGGGCGGGAGCTCGGCGCATGCGGGCGGGAGCTCGGCGCATGCGGGCGGGAGCTCGGCGCATGCGGGCGGGAGCTCGGCGCATGCGGGCGGGAGCTCGGCGCATGCGGGCGGGAGCTCGGCGCATGCGGGCGGGAGCTCGGCGCATGCGGGCGGGAGCTCGGCGCATGCGGGCGGGAGCTCGGCGCATGCGGGCGGGAGCTCGGCGCATGCGGGCGGGAGCTCGGCGCATGCGGGCGGGAGCTCGGCGCATGCGGGCGGGAGCTCGGCGCATGCGGGCGGGAGCTCGGCGCATGCGGGCGGGAGCTCGGCGCATGCGGGCGGGAGCTCGGCGCATGCGGGCGGGAGCTCGGCGCATGCGGGCGGGAGCTCGGCGCATGCGGGCGGGAGCTCGGCGCATGCGGGCGGGAGCTCGGCGCATGCGGGCGGGAGCTCGGCGCATGCGGGCGGGAGCTCGGCGCATGCGGGCGGGAGCTCGGCGCATGCGGGCGGGAGCTCGGCGCATGCGGGCGGGAGCTCGGCGCATGCGGGCGGGAGCTCGGCGCATGCGGGCGGGAGCTCGGCGCATGCGGGCGGGAGCTCGGCGCATGCGGGCGGGAGCTCGGCGCATGCGGGCGGGAGCTCGGCGCATGCGGGCGGGAGCTCGGCGCATGCGGGCGGGAGCTCGGCGCATGCGGGCGGGAGTTCGTCCGTCTCGAGCTACTTCGCGCCCGCGCCCAAGCCATCCGCTATATCCTGACCCGCGCGGGGCCGGCCCACGTCCT